>PVJL010003776.1:59825-147500 GCA_004026885.1 Lyroderma lyra
GGGGGGGGGGGGGGGGGGGGGGGGGGGGGCTGAAAGGAAACTGAGGCAGCCCCCACCCTACAGACGTGGCTGTTCTGGGGCTGTCATCAGGATGCATTTTACTCACTGAATGGAGATACTGGTCTAGTTGCTCCGTTCTCAAGGTCAGCCCCTGAGTCAGGCACTGTCCTCTGAAGTGGGCAGTTGTCTGAGCCAGCCTAGGAAGCTGGTAACCAAGTGACAGCAGCTCTAACACCCTGCAGAAATCACTTGTGTATTCTCATGGCAAGCCCAGGGCCTAACACGTGCGTCGTCAACCAAAATCCATTCGAGAACATAGACACTTAAACTGTAGGACTGGTTTTCCTTTGCTTCCATTTTCAGCCTCCTTGGTTGGCCCCACTGATGTGAACATCAAGCAAAAGGCCATCCCCAACTATCAACACAGATTCCTCGGTCAGGACTCCTGACATAAAAGCTCTTGGAAGATGTATCAGGCCTACAGGCTCTAAGAGAAAAGTCTACCAGTAAATTATTGATCCCCCTGAAACCTTTCTAGAATCTGGAATGAGAATTTCAGGGTGAAAATGCAGGTACCTCTGACCTGCCTAGGACCCAGCATGATTATTATGACCAGCACTAGTCTGGAACCAGGGGTGCTGAGCCAACCCAGCCCATCTGCCCCATCCACAAGGCAAGTCTCAGTGTTCTCTACCAGACAATAACAGGCAATACAACAATATTTACTACTCACCTTTTTCCTGCCTCTTTGAAATACGCCTGGCAATGGCTTGGGAGGGAGTCAAATGGCCATCAAGGGAGCCTACACTGAGTCTTGGGTATTCATCTGGGAAGACAGGAGGTACCCACCTGTATCCTTGGCCTGTCTGCACCAACTGAACCTTGGCTTCTGCTTAAAGCTATTGCCAAGATGGCAGCTCAGTTTGATCCTGGATGTTTTACTCACTTGAGACATGATTTCTCAAGCAATATGTATCCACTGGTCTCACATACTGCCACTGAAGGTGAAAATGAACTTCGTACTGCCAGACAGGCCTACCTTTCATGTGGCCGAGCCTGACAGAGGAAGACACACTTACTGAGCAATTACTATGTGCCAGTTCTGCATTAATAATATGGAACATACACATGTATCAGCCATAGTCTCTCTGTTTAAAGATCCTGCAGTCTAATTGGAAAACAAGGCTAATGCACATAATGTAATAGTCACAATACAAGCAGAGATTTATTTAAATGCTAAGCTGTGAGCTAAAGGCCAGGTGCTTTACAAATGCTGAATGACAAGAGCAATTAGTGCTAGCAAAGTCTAAGAAAATATATTTGTTCGCTAAGGCTCTCTAACAAAGCACCACAAATTAGGTGGCTCCCATAATAGAAATTTATTGTTTCACAGGTATAGAGGCTACTCATTTGAGACCAAGGTGTAGACAGGTTTGGGTCCCTCTGAGGGCAGTGAGAGAGCATCTGTTCCACACCTCTCCCCTAACCTCTGCAGGTTTACTGGCAATCTTTGACGTTCTCTGGTTCACGGATGTATGACCCTGACCTCTGCCTTCATGTTCACATGACATTATCCATAATTTCCCCCTTCTATAAGGCTGCCAGTCATATTGGATCTGGGTCCACCTTAATGGTCTCCTTTGAACTTGCTTATCAAGTTATATCTTATTTCCAACTAAGATTACAGTATGTAAGAACATCAACATCTTTTGCAGGGACACAATTCAACACTTAATGGAAAATTTTATGGTGGATATGAAACTTCGAAATGGGTATTGGAGAAGACAAAAGGATTTGTGTAGGTGGAGATGAAGAGAGAGCGTGTTGCGTTCTAGAGAGAAACAGGCGTTTTTAAAGGGCATGAAGTTTGGAGTGAACAAAAGCATGCTCATGGGGGAAGAAAAGGAAGCCATCCCATTAAGGAGGATTTCCTTAAAAAGCCAAGGTGAATAGGGAGGATGGGTCTAATGAAGGGTCTTAGCTGACAGGTAGAGGCTTTCAAGGTGATATAATATGAAAAATGGAGCAAAGGATTGACATGGTAGAAGCAGTATTTTAGGAAGGTCGAGAAGTAGAAGTGGACAAGAGATGGTGGAAGTAGGACCAGTTTAGGAACCTCGTGGGGTCATCAGGCTGAAGGTGACGAGGGCCTGGGGTGGTGTCTCTGGGAATGAGCGACTCTTGCCCTACAGGGCCTCTCCCAGTGGTCAGCCAGCCCTCTTTCTGTGGCTGTGAATGTTCTCTAAAGCACCCCATACACCACTGGGTTCGTCTTAAGGAAAGCCTTGACACAGTGGAGGCAACGTGTCAGGAGCAAGCTTCCAGCACAGCAGTTGAGAGCACCAAGTCCGGGCTTTTGAGTGAGAAGACTTGAGTTCAAGGCCCAGTGCTGCAAGGAAGTAACTGTGTGGTCTTGGCTCGGTCACCTAATCGCTCTGACTGTGGCTTCCTCAGCTGAAAGCTGAGTTATGAGGTATGTTTCGTAAAGGAGGTGTGAAGTTAAATGAGATAACACACTGTGTGCGCTCACCAAGTGCCCAGCAGCCCCTAGCAAGCTCACTCCTTCATCATTATAGTCCACAGGCCACTGCATTCCCTCTTGTGAGACCAGACTGAGAGACAGCTGTCAGGAAACACAGGTGAAACTGTGTATCGTAGGAGGTGCAAGGTGAGGGGGATGCAGGGAGCTAAAGGGAGAAGAGCTCATCCGCCTGGCCCTCGTCAGGTTCTGCTGGCCCAGAGAAGCCATTCTACAGCCCTGGCAGAAGGAGCAGACATTCAACTGTGGTCAGGAGAGCTATCAGTTCTGACAGTCAGCTGAACACTGGGCGTCAGTCAGACCTGACTGTCTTGGAAACATCCAAAGACCAAACACTTTAGTAGAGGTCAGGCTGTGTGGCTGCAGAGGACACAGGAGCACCTGGGATGAAAGTGAAGACAGAACAGGCTCATGTATTTAGCCTGAAAACTAGCGTTAGGGGTCTCCTTACGTTGGTTTCTTAACGATGTGAAAAGTAATAATGGCTTTGGCCATAATAAAGATGAATTACTTTTTATTTCCCTAAAAAATAATGAAAGATGGGTAAACATTCCAGGTTTCCCACTTAATTTATCCTGACCCCATGGGGAGACACGGAGACACACACACACACACACACACACACACACACACACACAGACCTCCCCCCAACCCAGCCCCCATTTTTAATATTCCAAGCTATTAGATTTCAATAACCCCCTCTCTAGCAACGTGTGTCTCATTTCCCCGGTCGGACCAAATAGGCAGTAACAGCCTCTCGGTTAGAACACTAATGTTGTAATTTAGAACTTCTGTCAAAATGAAAGATCTTTGCTGGGATCCTCAGAGGGCCCACAGCAACACTTCAACCCAGGCCGGGATAATGAAGTTTTCATTATTAAATAAAGATATTTTAGGAATGTCATAAACCATAAATCCGCTCTCCTCTATTGCCCTGGCACCTCACTGTTTGTTTCTTGCAAAAGCCCGTCCTCTCTCTACTGCCCCCAACCCCTCCAATGCTGGCGTTCTCTGCCTTTCAAACCCCCAATTCCACGTCGATGCACTCAAGTTGCTATGGTGACCTGAGGGGTCCTCTCCCACTGTAGACCCACAGGCTGCACAGCAGGAAGGTGTGTATGGAGGAGCCGAGTCCCTGTTTCCTTACCTTGGCTGCTCCTTCCTCCCCATATTTTCCTGCCAACCAGCTGAGAGACTGACTCCAGGACGCCTTCTCTCACCTCAAGCAAACCCTAACATGCGCCACCAGGTCTGGCTGTTCTTAGAAGTTATGGCACAATCAATTGTTAATGTGCATTTCGTGCTGGAGGAAAGCATCAGACTCCAAGCTCCAAGGAAATGACTCATCTATTTATCCATTTGCCAAATGTTGAGGTGAATGTCCTCAAACCCCACGTGTCTTAACCTGGCTCAGATACCAACTTCAAGAAGATGGCCTTCCTGGGACTGCTCGTGCCACCCTCTGAAAACTGCTGCTCTGCTGGCACTGAGAAAGCTCAGAGGGCAAAAGGGACTCAGATGCATCTCAGTGGACGCTACGCATAAAAAGAATCAGGACATCTGAAATTGGGGACTCGGCCATCACCAGCCTGCTGATGGACCACACCTAATAAGCCAGCTGTCTTAAAAATACAAGGGAAGTGTTCTAGTCATTTGCAGTAAAGGAGCCCTCATTTGCATGTAACCAAATGTCTCTTAGCTGTGAGTTAGGCCCTATTTAAAGGAGATAAAGACATGCTTATGAAAACACACAATATTATGTTTTTAGAAGGGAGTTGTAACACATAAACAGGGTATTCGTTTGTGCCTATAATTTTGTTTATACCCACAATCCAAACTGAAGCAAGAACTGTTAGTTTAATTGAAGCAGCATTTGTAGATATATCCGAGGACAAAGACCATGACCCTGTGGCTCCCAGCCATCTCCCTCTGTAGCTTCTTCCATCACAGAGAGATGACAAGTTCAACAGACTCAGTTAGCTCTAGATACAGCAAAAGCGAAACACACACACGCACCCCCCAAAAAATCACTTCATTTCCACTGCTCACTGGGCTTCAGAGACAGTTGGTCTTGACAAAAACAAAACAAAAAACAAAAAAACAAACAAACAAAAAAAAAACACTCCTTTCTGAAAATATGTGAGAATCCAAATTCTGAATTATGAAGTATTTTTAAAAGTCTACCTTAGAGCACACATCAGTCTGGGAATGTTCATGAAGGCAAAGGGCACAACCAATCATAGAAGTCTATCAGCACTTGAATTAATTGAAAATAAATTTCCCCTCCCAACACTAAACAAACGAGGAGCTTTCTGTGTGATAACACTCACACCCGCCTGTAATAGGTTGCTAAGATCCCACTAATTAAAAAAAAAAAAAAACCTCATTTGAAGATAGTTAATGGTTTCTGCATTTCTACAAAGCACCAGTCAGACTACATTTCCCTGAACTTCAGGGTCTGTGCTGATTACTACTCAATTAGTTTTGATTCAATTCACTGAAGAAAAATGTCCATTTCATTAGTGTGGAGAAATAACCATTGGACACAAAATATATTTCCCGGCATTGCTATGGCAACTGGGATGACACAGCTGAGCTCAGAATGCTAATGCCTCTTCTGGGACTGTGTTTTTAAGTCAGCGTGTGGCCATGAAGCCTTGCTGAGCCTGGGTGGCCGGTGCCACATTGCTGCTGGGATTGTCAGGCAGAAGGGACTCCCAAGAAGACTCCCTTCCTGTCTCTCACCTCCTTTGCCACTCCTCTGAGAAGTGGCAGATCAGCAGCAGCATCAATTAAGAGCCGCCCCTTTCTATGTGACACGCAAAAAAAAAAAAAAAAAAAAGACTCCAGCTGGCAAATGAAAGCTGCAGCCCATCATTCAGATGCGTTTTTCTACACGTTGCCTGCTTTGTAGATGTGCGCGTGACTGTCCAGGTGATGCCCTGAATTTCGAGCTCTTCATTGACCCATTCCAGCCAGCCCAAGTGGGCCCACCTTGACAGGGAGAGGTGAGGAGCTGGGAAGCTATCCATGCAACTCAGTAAACGTGGCAGTCCTCCTGGAGAACTCTGCCCCCTTCAGGGGACCTTGGTTCTTACCCTACTTCCCAGGCCTATGTCAGCAAAGGGTGGGAAAACAGAGCCTCTGATTACAGAATTAAAATAAATGGATCTGTTTGTGTGGGACAAGCGACAAATGCACCAATTCCAGTCTTCAAAGATGACAGATGTGGCCATTACGTAAGGGTTAATTAGTGCAGATTACCACATTAAAGCACAACAGAAATTTCATTTGGGAGACTGAATTTTCCAGTTTAAAGGGATAATTGCCCCTATTTTTCCTTAAGCTACACCAGCATAATCTTAGATAATCAATTAACGATTAATCACTATGTACTATGTTTAAGGCTCCATGCCTTAGGATTCAAAGATTAAAGAGAAGACACCTCAAGAAACAGTTTGGTTGGGAGACAGCGCATGAACTACTAATGCAAGCTACCCTTATTTACTGACTACCGACTACACTACTTGTAGTGTACTAAGTGCTTCGGATAGTTATTGCATTTAGTCCTCATCCTGGCACCGCCAAAAAGATGTTCGCCCCATTTTATAACCAAGTACACCAAGGCTCAAAAAGGCACCTGACTAGTCAATTACTCGTTTAACCACACAGAGTAATTAGTGGAACTGGATTTGAACACAGGTCTGTCTGACTCTCCACAATCACTGAGAACCACCATGCGCACCACCTTCCGTGCGCACATGAACAGCCCAGCGGTACACATTTAGTTACCATGAGTGTCAGCAACAGTAAATACCTGATCTGTGAGGGAAGCGTCAATGTCGTAACGCTCGTCATCTAACCTCCCTTTTACAACTCAGCTTCAAAGGAGTAGACAAACCCCGAGTGTCCGATCTCCTCCATCAACCAGATGTTGTCTGCGTCACGCTCCCACTCCATCTGCAGACCACTGCGACAGGTGCGACCGAGAGTGTGGGCACTACTGAAAGGCGCAGACCAGTCACTCATTCCAACAGCGCCAGAGCAATTCTCTCACGTCGACGTCACACCCGCCCGCCCCCCATACACCCACACCGCCCTTTGGGATCCTGTGCATCGAGCTTGCTGCTTCTCCATCATCATGTCACCATCAGAAATATTACTGAGCACTTAATTGGATCTGCATGCGGAGGAGCCCGCCGCCGAGCCTCTTACACAGCTGTGTGCAGAAGTAATGCCTGGAGCAGACACAGCGCTCCGGCACCCGGGTGCACGTAAGTCTAAGGGTGCAAAATCAGTATGCTGAGCGCGGTCCCAGCTCAAGAGGGCGGCGTAAGAGGATCCTGAACTCACTGCCCCACACCCACGCTACAGGTCCACATGGAACACCTTCCTCTGAAAACCTCTAAAATTGGCTGGTGACACCTAGACGCCTTTGAACTCGGCGAACGCAACAAAGCACACAAGGAAACGGAGAGGAGAGACTGGGACACAACCTCCCCGCAGACCACATGCCCGGCACGACCCACAGGTGAACCCCACGCTGCTCCTTGAGGAGCGAACCCCACATTGGGCACCACCAACTTTGAGACCTGCACCTGAGGGATGCGCCCCCAAAACATCACGTTTCGAAAACAATCGCAGGATGTACACGAGCTGGAAGGCGCGAGGACCGGCGCACACGCAAGGACTCACCGGGGCGCAGCGTGGAGCACGGTGGAGGGGCCCTCGGGCTCTGCATGGGCGACTCCTGGTCCCGGCCTGCGGCTCCGCGGTTCCGCGCAGGCAACTCCCATCCCAGCCTGCAGCTCCACGTGGGCGACTCCCGTCGCGGCCCACGGCTCCACGTGGGCGACTCCCGTCCCGGCCTGAGGCTCCACGTGGGCGACTCCCGTCCCGGCCCGAGGCTGCACGTGGGCGACTCCCGTCCCGGCCTGAGGCTCCACGTGGGCGACTCCCGTCCCGGCCCATGGCTCCACGTGGGCGACTCCCGGCCTGGCCTGAGGTTCCGCGTGGGCGACTCCCGTCCCGGCCTGCAACTCCACGTGGGCGACTCCCGTCCCAGCCCACGGCTCCACGTGGGCGACTCCCGTCCCGGCCCGAGGCTCCACGTGGGCGACTCCCGTCCCGGCCCACGGCTCCACGTGGGCGACTCCCGTCCCGGCCTGCAACTCCACGTGGGCGACTCCCGTCCCAGCCCACGGCTCCACGTGGGCGACTCCCGTCCCGGCCCGAGGCTCCACGTGGGCGACTCCCGTCCCGGCCCACGGCTCCACGTGGGCGACTCCCGGCCTGGCCTGAGGTTCCGCGTGGGCGACTCCCGGCCCGGCCTGCGGCTCCCCGTGGGCAACTCGGTCCGAGCCTGAGGCTCCGTGGCCCCGCGTAGGCAACTGCCGTCCCAGCCCGCGGCCCCGCGTGGGCGACTTCCGGCCCGGCCTGAGGCTCCGCGTGGGCGACTCCCGGCCCGGCCTGCGGCTCCGCGGCCCTGCGAAGTGTAGGCCTGAGCGACAGTGTCTGCGGTGACACGCACTGGGGGCCTGCTGGACGCTGGCTGGGATGAGGACGGGCAGGCGCTCTCTCCACCTCGCTCCCTCCCGAGGCGCCAGCCTCTGTTACTTTAAGCCAGTTTCCTGCCCCGCTCCAGAACACCGGTACCTCCCGGTAGGAGCGTCGCCATGCGTCCGCTGCCCCGGTTTTTGCTGCTGCCACCAGGGACACCTGCTTGTGGCCTGGCTGTGGTGGCCCGTGGGGCCTTCCCTTGAGGGTCCCACAGGACTATAACCGTCAGCGGAGACTGAGTTCTTCAATGGCACCATTTCCAGGGCACAGCCAGAGGCGAGAGAGGGACCCAGGAGCTCAGTCTTTTCGGGAAGTGGGGCCCACTAGCGTCCGATCATGGCTGCCGCCTGAGGGACAAGCTTCTGATTAAATGCATCTGGGTCTGACCTCAGTGCGCAGGCGCTATCCTCACGCAGGCGCTGCCTCTTAAAGGCCCCAGAGTGCCAGCTTCTCCCTGAAAAAGCTTTCCTAAGCCACCCAAGAGACACCCCTAGATTGCCTGTCTCTGGTGGCCAAGGGGCTTTCGTTTCTGGGTCCCACTGGACTGTAAGCATGGGAGACATAGTTCTACCTTCTCCAGAACGTGGCGGAATGAGACACACACACCCGTCTTTCTGTCAAAGAGGCCCACTTGCTTGTCCTGGAGCTTTCAGCCTAAAGCAGGCTTCAGGTTTGGTGCACATTTAGAGGCCTACAAATTTCAAATTATGTAACAAAGCTAAAGTGATAAAAACAGTTTGGTATTACCATAAAAACCATCACATCAGTGAAATAGAATAGGAAGCCCAGAAATAAACCCATGCTGATATAGTCCATTAACTTATGGCAAAGAAACCAAGCATATACAAGGGGGGAAGGACAGTTTCTTCAATAAATGGTGTTGAGAAAACTGGATCACTATCTTGTACAACACACAAAAATTAACTCAAAATGGATTAAAGACTTGAATGTAAGACCTGAAACTATAAAATTCCCGGAAGAAAATACAGGTGGTAAGTTCTTTGACATGATTTTTTGGATTAGACACCAAAAGCAAAGGCAACAAAAGTAAAAAGTGAGACCGTATCAAACTAGAGAGCTGTACAGATAAAGAAAACCATCACTAAAATGCAAAGGTAACCTAATGAATGGGAGAAAATATTTGCAAATCATATATCTTATAAGAGATTAATATCCAAAATACATGAAGAACTCACAACTCAATAGCAAGAAAACAATCCAATTAAAAAATGGGCAGAGGATCTGAATATACATTTTTCCCAAAGAAAACAGACAGGTGACCAAAAGTACATGAAAAGATGCTCAACATCACTAATCATGAGGCAAATGCAAACCAAAACTTCAGGAACTATTCATTCTAAAATAAAAGGCATTTCCACTGGACATAAATCACTCAACTTTATGAAACATTTTATATTTATCACTATCAATTACCCTCCATGTCTCGTGCCTATATTATTCATGTTTTACACTCAAGATGAATACAGAATTGTTTTTGTACTTTTTAGGTCCACTTTGCATACATATTCTCCTTTTGTCATTTTCCTAAAGCTATGATAAGTAATTAAAAATAGAAATGAAGATTTCTCATATGGAAAACCAAGTCGAAATAAACCAATTGAGAAACAGAAGAAAAAGAATGATTAAAAATAGTGACAATACCAAATACTGGTGGCAAGGATGCAAAGAAACTGAATGCCTCATACCTTCCTGGTGGGCATGTAAAATGGGACAGCCACCTGAAAAACAGTTAGTTTGGCAGTTTGTTATAAAAACTAAACATGCAATTATCAAACAACCCAGGAATTGCACTCTTGGATATTTATCCCAGAGAAATGAAAACTTACGTTCACACATAAGTGAAATTGTATGAAAACCTGTACATAAATATTGATAACAGCTTTATGAGTAATCGTTAAAACCTGGAAACAACCAGATGTCTTTCAATGGATGAATGGTTGAACAAACGCTAGTACATCTACACTGTGGAAAACTACTTAGCAGTAAAAAGGAATGAATTATCGATACACAAAACTTCAATGAATCCCCAGGGAATTATGCTGAATTTTTTGAAAGCCAAAAGGTTGCACACTGTATGATTTCATTTATATAAGATTTTTGAAAAGACAAAGCTTAAAAATGAGCAACGGATTAGTGGTTGCCAGGAGTTAGGTATGCAACTAATAGGTGTTAAATGGTTAATGATGAATGAATGAATGAATTGGCAGAATTGTGACAATATATTAGTTGCCTTTGGTTGGACACAAGGTTGATGTGACTTAGTAAACAAAGGCTGAGAGATGAATGAAAAATTTACATATTCACTTTCATAGGACATTGATGTAAGTACTTATAAAAGATAAAGATATGGCGAACTTTCCCAAAATTTCTGCTCCCTATAGTAATACAAACATACCAAACTCTGAGATCATGAAGTGGCAGGAACCAAGCAAGTCTTTACTGCAATAGCTGTCATAATGCCTGCTTTACCTCGCCCATTTACCTTGCCCCTGCAGGTGAAGTGGACATCTAAGAAAAAGGTGAATCTCCTCTGGTTATGTAGAAGTCCCATGCCAAGATGTAAATTTGCTTTAGAGGAAACCAAGGAGGCAAGGGAGTGAGAATTGAGATTGCTCCAATCAGCTGAGACCAAATTACAGGCTCTTCTCAACTGTGTATCACTGAGTTCATAAAATACTGTTTTGTTCATAAAAATTGCTTTGCCTGCAAGGGGTAAACATGGTATTATGAAGATGCATGTCAGATGAAGCCTTGCCATAAGTGAAGCAAGATAGAAGATGAACGGCAGGAGAGTAATGAATAAGAGCCCTGGCACATATCAAGCAGGCACCAAAGAAAGATAGCATATTTACAGGAGAGTGTGAGAATATTGCCTCCTGGGTATTGAAGGCAGCACAAGCACAGCCAAGGCAGTAAACAACGGCACTCAAAAACTTAACACAGAGCTGAAGGGCAACCAAATGAATAGGGCTGTAACTGTGAATGACTTAATACAGGCCAAGAGACCCTGCTCTCCTGTGGAAACCCTTGCTTCGAAATCATTGCTCACTTGTTTAGCACTCAAACCTGCATCCTGAACACATAAAACCAGCTGAGAGCCGCTGGATTCAACCATCACTCATCTCCTCTTTGCGCTTCCCTGTTCATTTTTAATTTGGTTAGATAAAATGCATCTTTAAATTTCTAACACTTTATTTAATCACCAACACCGAATACTTACCTAACTTCCACAACTGGAAACAATCCCTATGTTATTTGGGTGACCATAAATCCTCGTTTGCTTGGAACACTCCCAGTTCATATCTACTAGGCCGGATCCTGCATAGTTTAACATGTAGCCTAGAGTTTTTCATTTTTTAACTGAGCAAACTAAGATGAGTTTAATAATTTCCCCTTTGTACCTCTCGTTTCTGCCAGGATCTTGTCTAATAGTATGTAGTATATAGTGTTCTGATGAACATACAGTGAAATCAGAAAGATGGCTGGTGAGATCCAATCTAATTTTATTTTCCCTTCTGAAACATATGATACTAAACCTTTCTTTCAAGGACAGCATGTACTCACTGATAAAAAGTGGGTTCAGATTAGGTGGGGATGAACAGCTATCTCTTCTGGTCTGGCTGTGATAGAAGTGCTCAGTTTTGGTGTCCCTGTGGCCACTTGTTGTACCAGCAGCCAGTTAGTTATACTGTGACCAGGACCGGGGCCCATGCCACAGCCTACTTAGATGCCCGAAGTCAGTGGGTCAGTGGAAATCATCAAGAAAGATAGGTTTGAAATATGCAAAATGTGTGCAGGAAATATACACTTGACTGTCTTTCCATAGATCACAGAGAGAATGGTCTGAATACATTATTCCAGTGTTTCTTACTAATTATTGTATATGTAAATCTACAGTTATATATTTACTTTATTGTTTAGTAAGATTTGGTTTCATTTTGTCCTTTCCAAAGCAATGAGCTCAAAAAAGTGTGCATTGATGAAATTCAATATTGATTTTTCATTTCTTAAGAAACTGGGTGATACAGATGTAAACTGCACAAATTTGTGGCATACACCTACCATCTACCTGATGTCATCAGAAGACACTAATATTCTAAAGAAGCCTCAGCATCCACTTCAAAAATTAGTCCTTATTTTAAGACTATTCCCAAAACATGTCCATTTAACAAGTACAGCTGCAGAAGGTTCATTGATAACACTGGAAAGCTTAACTTTTTATTTGAACCAAGTGAGTATTTTTCTAACTTAATTTTATTCTTGATTCCAAGTTTTTTCCTGAGTTTGTGTGAAAATAGAATGAGAGCTATTAAAAATCACTGGCTCCATTAGCTTGGGAACTTCACTCAGAGCTAGATAACGTCAGTTTTACATTAACGTCATGAGATTCTTCAAACAGAAAATCAGTTAACTCCAATGACGTATTTTATTTAAATCCAATTCATGAAATCAAAGGAAAACTTTTAGAATTTCATTCCATCCTGGTAAAATGTTTAACATCATTGTAAATGCTATTATAAATCTAGATTAAAAGCTCACCCTTGAAGATAAAGCTACTTGCTGTATTTATGGAGATGATATGACACAAATTGGGGTAGAGCTCTGTAGTGTGGTAGTACAATGTCCTAATCAAATTAAGAAGCCTGTGGAGCAGAGCTGTAGTTGGGGTTGATTGTAGCGCACGTATTATTCATGAGTGCATCCAAACAAGCTTTGATAGTCTACCTGTCAAAACAGAAGCTGTATTTAAAGCCAGGTAAATTATAAAATTTTGTCACAAAAAATTCACGTTAAATCTATTTTTAAAATGTTTTAGTGGGGCACTGCATGTTTTTTCTCTTTGCTGTCACCAGCAGATTTTAGAAATGTTTTAATTTTTTTAAAGAACTACTTTGTAGAGCAATGCAAGTATTCAATAATGGTATTAAACCTTATTGCAAATCAGTCCTCAAAACTGAGGTTGCATTTCATTTGAAAGAAGTTGTAAATCCGTAATCAAAACATTCAGCCGACAGAAAACACAGCCTTGGAAATGTATAGCAAATGGTAATTACGCGAAGCAAATCTTGAAACCAGAAAGATGGTGAAATGTAATCCCATAAAAGCAATGGAAGAAGTGAACAAACTCAATGATAAGAGCTGAAAAGCATAACAAAATTGACTTTGAAATTCTATAGTTATACTTCAAAATATCTTTACCTCTGGAAAAAAATCTTCTAATGGTGCAGCTTTTTAAAAATAAACTTACAGTATTTTGAACTGGGATGGAACTAAGATTAAGATAGCCTTCCAATGTTGCAGGTAATCTATTGATAAGCTTTATTTTGTGAAATTATTTTTTGAGAAAATGGGGACAAAAAATGGCACAGGTCGAAATATTTGGCATAAAATATTATACAGTTACATATTTTAAAATTAAATTAAAAATACCTTCTATCCAGCAGAATTTCTTCAGAGTTTACAAGATAACCTCAATCCCTGAAGTATTTTCCCGACTAAAAATAGTAGTGTCAAAAGTAGGCGATCACTTCATAAAAGGTACATTCTGGAACCATGCATATTTTTGTAAAAATGAATATATTTTTAAATGGAGTCATTTTTTTTTTTTAGACTATAAGGAATGTTTTTTAAAATCTTTCTAAATATGGTCTTTTAAAATATGGTCTTTGATATGTGGGTTAGAAAAATTGAAATCAATCAGCATGTGAAACCTGAAGGAAAATCTACCTTTTCCGCAGATGCCAAGGAGACAGAAGCTGATAGGTGTGGGCTTGGCTTAAGTGAAAAGAAAATCTTGATTGAGAACTATAAAATGATCCAAAAAAAGATGCATTTAAAATTTCTATTAAATTCAGAAATCATGGCTTTTTAAGCATGTTTATAAAATTTAACGGTGAGTGTAAAGTAATGTACTTAACATTTTCCACCCCTTTTATTTGGTATCTTAAACCATGACATCGCTTTGTTAACCTACTGTTTTTAGATATTTTTTTTTCCTCTTCATTAGAGCATATCCTATCAATTTTTAAGCGGGCTGCCCTATCTGCAAACGTTTAAATTTCTGAATGTGGACTTAATTGCATGTTAATAAACCAGAAAAGATGAGCATTTTCAGGAGCTATTATTAGAGGCTCTCAGAGCCGATTCTTCTGCATTCTGAATCAAGTCGAATTCATTGACTGTCTTCCCTGACTCTCTGTGGAGACAGAAGCAGCCTATAGCTATGGAAGCTTTAAGTCCTTTAGAAAACAATAGTCACGCCTACCTAGCGTTCAGATTTCAACTGGAATGACAGCAGGGTGCAGTGGGAAGGGGAAAAGGAGCCTAAACACTTGACAAGACAATCAACTGTCCCCATTCACTAGGCTAAGCTGAGGGTGATGCCATCTCAGTATTATTCATCGTTGTATGACAACTGCCTCATCCTAAATATGTGGTATAAAGAAGCACGGATATAGACAGCGACTCCTAATTCTTGTTACATTTGTGAGTAACATTCTAGTTGGAGAGGGGAATGGAGAGAAAGATTAAAGCTAGATGTTTTGACCCTATTGACTACTAATCAAATTGTGTCCACTGTTTTTTGAAATCATTCATATCTAATTTATTCATTCGTTCAATACATTTTATTTTGCTGAGTTCTGGGCAGTAGGGATGCAGCAGTGAACACATTCCCGTCCTTACGGAACTGATATTAGGTAATTAAGAGAGTTTACAATTACTGCTGAATGCTCGCAGGTGCCCTGCGAGATGGCGGAGGTGGGTGTTATTTGTAACCTGCTGGTTCTCTAAAATATTGCAGGAAAGTCTGCTCAGTGCAGTTTCATTCAGCAAAGTACATCAATGACAGAAATAATACGTCCACCTGAATGTGTATTTTTAAATTTCAGATTCTCTTCCGTCCTCAGCCTAAGGTGATAATTTATTATTATTGTATTCATCGATTTTCCTAACAATAACAGACACACATCACCCTACCTCATCCCCCAGCAGTTCTTTTAAAGAATTATTACTATCAAGTTATGTGCTGTCATCAGGTGGTGGGTAACTGGGTCTTACATTACTTCTGAACTTCCCCATAACCTCAGGAAGTAGATGTTGCTCTCCTTGATTTACAGATGTGATTGCAGAGAGGATTTTACCCCAGGTTCACAGGGCTCATCAATAGCCACGTTCGGGTACAGATGCATACCTGTCTTGGTCCTGTCTGTGTTTCCCTCACTCTATCATGACTCTTACAGTTTTCCTTGACTCACTTCTCTTCCTCCTTTAACTCATTCTCCACAGCTTGCCAACCTTATATTAATAGTTGGAAAACAAAGGTTTAATTCTATGGATACTCCACCATGCATTAACGGATCACCTGGGCTTTGAGGATAAAATGTGCAGACCCCAGCGTGGAAGACAGGGCCCTCCTGGACTGCCCCCAGACTCTTTGGCTGAGCTTTCACAGGGTACCATCCCCACCACAGATTTATTCCCACAGCATAGCAGGCTTGAGCATGGCTGTTTGCATCTACTTCATCTCCGCCTTATGCTTTTTGTCTCTCTAGCAAAACACCACCCTTCCTTTCCTACCTCCAATGGGTTCCACCATCGGGAGGCATGCCCTAACTTCTCTAAAGAGTTTTTCCCCCACTTCCAGGATCCATGCTGCCGTGCATCCATCACAGGCACATGTCACCTGGGTTTGTTTACTTGTTATCATCCTTGTTGACTTGTCTTCCCTCCCACTCGCCCCAACTATATTATGGGCTCCTGGAGGTCAGGGCCAAGTTCTTCTTTGTTGTTTCCCTGCAGCAAAGCACTCAGCCTATTACACAGTCGGGTTGAAAAATTCTCAGTGAACAATACATGACTCCCTCTCCTTCACGCCCCTTCCCTCATGAACTCAGATCCAACAAGGCATGACGTTAAGCCCAGTGGAAGCACAGCCACAGGGCTCCCTGCACCGAAGCTCCAAGGTGGCCGCCACCTCCAGCCCCTGTGATATTACCCAGCAGAAATGTAATTTTCAAATTGTCTTGATGTGACTTGATCATGCAATAATTGGCGAGCTGATTGCATAATGTACAGCAGTCTGGCTATGAATAGGCCACTCTCCAAGATGAAACCAAAATGAGAGCGTGCCTACATAATCGGTGAGTAAACGCAAGCAGGGTATTAAGCAGTCCTTCTATTCTTTAATAGCTAAAATGAGAAGAACTCTCTCCCCAGTTCTCTCTCTCTTTCTCATCTCACTAATAAGCTTTGAGCAATTTTGAAGAAAAGGTGTGCTATTGCTCTCACAGATAAATAAAAACCAAAAACAATCGTAATTGTCAGTGATTAGACCTCACTGACTACAGGGAATTAAAGGTGGATTCTTCTTTACTAGTTGACTGATGCCGCATACCCATCTCTTTATAACTGCCCCATATATCCTGCTAGTTAATCATTCTTGTCATTATCTTTAATGTCTTATTAGAGGGCTTCCTTCATCTAGTTTTTATCTGTTTTATTGGAAGCAGTTTTAATCTCATTTCAGCAGCCCCGATAAGCCTGTTAGTTTGCACAAATTGGTTTTGGTGACAACGTGTAGATAGCAGTAACGTGCAACTTCCAAATGGAAGAGAGAAGCCTATACAGGTCCCCAAAGACAGCTGGATACAGCAAAGGAGCCGAGAATAGATGGAGACAGGGGTCACAGTCCCTCAAAGGGAAATGGAGGGGGTGAAAAATGGGACGGGAAGAAGCGTGAAAGTGAGCCAGGAAACGCCAAGCAATTATTAAAAGCCTTGTCCATCAGGCTCCTGCTCCGGCCCACAGCTGAAGACTGTTAGCGGTGGTGGCCGTACGGGCCCACTAGGTGGCCTAATTGAGTCAATAGTGTCCCATTGCAGCCGCCAAAGAAGACAGGATGTTTAGCAGGAGAGGACCCATGTTGGGTGCTTTGCGCCTGAGCTGGGGTATTCGATTCTCAGATTCCACTGTGAGTCTGTCCCCAGTACAACCAGAAACCTCCAGACCTTCTCAGGGTTTCCCTCCCGCCCAAGGGTACTTCCTAACAGGGTGTCTCTGTGCCATCTTTACAGCTTCCTGGAGCCACACTGGTCACTTCCTCCTGGCCTTAGGTTGGCCTGACTCTCAGCTTCTTAGGATAAAGGAGACAATCAGCCCAACAGGCTTGAGGACCCAACGTTCCACTGAGTGTAGATGTTAAACACGGTGTATGCAGGTTCCCAGATCGGGTGTCATCTTCCAGGGACTAAAAATCAACAGCCTGCTGACCTGAGCAGCAAAGCAGGGACCGGAGAGCTGAGGAAAGAAGGCAGCCACTGGAATGTTCTGACGCCCGCGCTGCTTGGGGTCCTGGTACTGAAGCCAGGAAATAAGGCTCGTCTGGGACAACCATGGCCCCTTCCTTGGGAGGGTTGATCTGAGAGAGCTGGTGTCTGGAAAGATTTAAAACCACAAATCACTCCCCCAGGGGATCAAACTCTATCTGACTTAGACTTTGCACACAAATAAAGGCATAAGTAAATAAATAACTAAGGAGCATTTCAAGGGAGATGTGTGTCTCATGAAGGGCTTCAGTATCGCTTGTCTCAGAGGCAAACACACCAGGCGAATACAGCCAGTTAATCATCTGGTGGCGTTTGGGGTGGGAGGGTACCAAGAATATCCCCAAACCCCCAAACTGCCAAAATGCTCCTCAGCTTCCTTTTCGGCCTCTCTGATCTTTGTAGGAACACTGGCTTGGGTTTGATTCATTCTCACAACTCCAAATGTTGATATGAAGTCCGCTTGTGAAATTCTGTGACTCTTGTTATTTTATTTTACTTTTTTTTAGAAACCCAGGAAGCCACCCTTCTTCCCCCCAAATGTAAGCAAAGCCTGAACCATCCTCTGTTTTAGAATGTGAAACTATCCCCCAGAAAGTTCGAGTAGTCAAAGCTAAATTCTCCCAATCCCTCTGTATTCCACATTTTCGTTTTAAAAGCATATCTGTCTTGTCACTACTCGGTGGTGCAAAGAGCTGAGGATGAAGTTTAATGCCCCACTTCTGATCTGAGCCTCCGGGGTGGAAATGGAATCCCAAGACCACAGCACCAAGGAACTGCCTTCCTTCAGCTGCCTTCAGCAGACGCTCAAGAGAGCTCAGCCCTCCCTCTGAACTCTGTTGCCAGTGAGCTGTCTCTCAACCAGTAACATCAAGAACCCCAGAACCAGCGAGGTTCACAATTCTATCCAACTTTGTGTTGTTCCTGCATATGGAAATCATAGTACAGGGCAACAGGGTCCTTGCCTATGGCCATGTGCACAGAGCCTCTATCATTACCCAACCCCAATGGGGACATAGTGCTTGAGCAGATGGTCTGAGAAGAGGATGACCCATTGAAGCCAGGTTTGGTCTGGACAATCCAGGACTTAATACCACCAGGAGGTAACCAAGAAGAGCCAGGAATCCTGATATCAGGGCTGTCTGGGCATTTCCCGAGAAGATGGAGCTTACACCTGTGCACCTCTGTTCCTCCTCTGAACCACGCCACGAACTCTTTGGAACGAAACGTACTCCCCACCAGTGAGATTCCTTTAACAGCCAGTATGCACGATCTATAGTTGAATCTGTTGCCTTGTGGTTTTTGGATGTGAACTTGGAGCCCTTCAGGGACCATCCTTTCTCCCACCCCATCTCACCCCAGTTCCCACTGTGGTGTCCAGCTCCTATAGGTCGGCGTATGAATCTTTGACTTATGCTCTGCCTCCCCACACTGCCCCAAAATGCATTGCTAAGTGCTAACAAAGCACCCAGAGCCTTGGGAATGATTTGTGCCGGCAGCTCCCACGCAGAGCCAAGGCTGCTCTGGGTGGGCAGGAGGACCCCACAGCAGGCGAGAGAGGAAGGACCTCTTCCTCTGTTCATTCATGTCCTTACACTGATCACCAGAAAACTGTGCGTGTGAGGACGCATATGCATGTACGTGCCGAGTGCACAGGAGTCAGAGCTGTTATAACTTGACCCAAGTTAGCAAAGGGCTGTTGGGAAACGCCAGCCGGGACAAGGAGGCACGTGGCACATGGTCCATCTGCCCGTGCCTGGAATCCAAATAGTACAGACCCGATGGCGGGCACACAGATGTAACTGCCAACTGGGGACCCTGCCCAACTGCTTCAAAACTTTTCGCTGTGCATCTGACAGCTATTTATTTGAAAGTCTCTCTCCCTCTGTCTAGCCGTGGAGGTGTCAGGTTTCTCTGACCCCGTGTAACAAAGAAACACAAAAATGAAAGTAAGCTGTGTGCCCCCAGACTCCCTCAGCCTGTTCTAGGTCAGTCGCAGAACAGTGTCTTTGGGCCTCTGGCCCCACGTGACCACAAATGGCTCTGGGACTCCAAGTGATGTCTCCGGACTCGCTCAGCTCCTCCAGTACGAGCTGAGGCCACGGCCGCCTGAGACCAGGATGCAGATACTTGGGAAACAGCCTCATGACACCTGTCACCTCTGCCGCAAACGCTGGCCGCAGTGCTCAAGTACCTCTAGTGTCGCCTACGGCTGGTGACACCCAATGAAGCAGATGTTTCGTTCACTGCAGCCCCCTGACCCAAGAACTTGGACTTGTTTTAGGGTCTGAGTTCTGGAGGATCCAGGTCAGAATCTCCCCTTCCCTCCTCTTGGCTATGTTGCCCTTGACCGAGTACCCTCCCATCACCTTCTTCCTCTAGGACGTGCCTTCCTCCACATGTACTTGGCATGTCAGACAAGGAGACCCCAGGAACACAGTGAGGTTTCCCCAGGGGCCCAGTTCTAGCATAAAGCAGCACGGGCTCCATCTGGGACCCCCCCCCCCCCGGCCCTGAACACATACACAGACACTGCAGGTCTCCGAGCTTCGGGTACGTAGGGGTATTTCTTCCATTTCCATTTGATCACAGCTGTTGAGTCCAATTTAATATTTGGGGAGACACCGGCTGGGCAGGTCCTCCATCCGTTTACCCAACTTGACCCCCAAGGACCTACCTGTGTTCAGTGCCCCAGCCCTCACTGGGAAGGATAAGAGGGCCCCTCTTCCCTGGCAATTTTACTTCTCAAAAGTCTATAATCTGGGAGCCTGCTGCCGTCGTGAGAGAGGAGGCCCCGCCCTAAAGCATTCCCTGGTGCTGCTGATGCTCGCCCTTGACTCAGTTTCCTGTAACAACCCAAGAACACCCACCAGTGCATTAGGACCACCAATCCGGAGACGACACGGTTGCTCCTTTAAGCCTCTAAGTCGTGTAAAAGGACGAGACAAGAGTGAGGGGGGGAGCTCAGCCATTTTAGACTTCTGTCTGCCACACTCCGCCCGCCGAATGCTGAACCCCTTCCTCTTCTGTCTCTGGTGCTGGGGTGACGCTTGTTCTCTGCGGGGCCTAGATCCCTGCTACAGTAGGGTGGCTGAGCAGTGTAGAGGAGCTAACTGGCTGGGTCATCGCTCCACAGCTGAGTAACCTCTGCAACGTAACCTGTCGGGTTCCTCAGCTGTAAACGAGGGGTATTACCCGTGTGAACCTTCTGGTGTATTTTGGGAATTAAACAAGCAACTGGATGTAAAACCCTGAAACAGTATCGGGCAGCTAGGAAGTGACATGGGGTGTTTGCCAACATTATTATGGTTTAGTAAATTCCGGCACAGAAACAAACAGAACATTCTAACCTTGTCACACTGTATGTGACATGACATACGTGACTGTATGTCTCATGACATGAAGTGAAGCATCAGCTTCATTGTTAACTTTAAAAGTCAGAATTAAAAGGTGTGGGCACCATTTTGAATGATGTTTTAAAAATTACAACAAATACATAAAAGGACAGCAAAATGCTAATCAGTCTTCTTTGCTAGTCAGTTATGAAAGGTTTTCATTTTTCTGTGTATTTCCAGGCATGAATTTCTTTTTTACAACAGCATGTATTTGTTTTAAAGAAAAGTGTTCATGTTGATTTTTTTTAAATAATTCTGGTGTCTGGGGTGGATAGACCAGGCAAAGAATCTCTAACGAAATGTGGTTCTTCCAGTCTGAGTCTACCACGTGTTCCACAGACCGTAAATTCTGGTTTTGATGGAAGAAAAACATTCCTTTGTCAGTAATAAATTACTCTATTCCTACCCCACCCCACCAAACTTACAACTGCTTTTCTCCGTGGTAGGATTCTCTCCTGGGGCTGCATTCCACATCGGCAGGGCGGGCATCACATTCTGCTCTATCCATCCCCGTGACAGTCGTTGCCTGAAGCAAAATGCTTGTCACCTCTACCTGCCCAGCCCCGCATGACCAAATCCTACCACCCTATTTACCAAAGTATTAAGTAGTTGATGACAGAATATGCTAAAGACCGAAAGTGACAGCGGAAGCCCCGTCTTCTATTGCTACTCCATGTCCCCCTCCAGGGAGAAGACAGTTTGGAATAACAAAGCCTGAATGATTCCAGCCCCTTGTTTAAGCCACGGCCCCCAGATCGACGACTCTAGAACATTTGTGGGATGGAAGCTCCCAGCCTGACTCTCATCTTTGAGGTTTATTGCCAGGTTCGGAGGGTCGAAATTTTTTCCAGTGTTTATGAGTTGAGACTTCTGTAAGTCAGAAGAGTTTCCTTCCTAAGTATATCGCAGGACTCAATCTATTAGCTTCAGCATCCCACCCAGCAGAAAAGCAACTACTGGGGCAAGTGTCCCCATGAAAGAGTCCTGCCCTGGGTTATGGCACTCTCCCGAACTCACCTATGCACTGGCTCAGAGCGCAGCCAGAACTGAGAAGATAGGCTTAGCTTCGGGCCACTCGCATGCAAGCTCTACCTGTTCTCTCATTTCTTGCTCTTCTTTAGTCCCTCTGGACTCATCATAGTCACAGAATATTGGAGCTGTAAAGGAGTTGAGTGCTCCCCAGTATCGATCACACAGCTAACTAGTTGCACCTAGTGATGGTAGTGACAGCAACAAGCACAGGTAACATTCAGGAAGGGCCAGGCACTATTCGAAGACTTTAAACACATTGTTAAAGAACAAAACTTAACCAAGTAAATGCGAAGCTCTGATTGGCTTTAGTAAATGATACGTGGATCAGGGAACATCCCATTTAGCAACGAGAAGAGCACTCCGATGAGTTGTGCAAAACCAGAAGGTTTTTACAGGCAGAAAGAGGGTGAACTAAAAGTGGATTATTTCAGTCCCGGACACGTTCCCTTAGTGGGAGGAGGGGTCTTATCAGGTGGATCACACTACTGTGATCAGGAAGTGCTAGACTGATGGGTTTAAAGTTCTACACTTGGGAGAGGCTGTAACTGCAATTTGGTTGGTTACTACGTTTTGGTTTGGGAAAGTAGCTTGGCTAAAGTGACTCCATTTTTGGCCAGTTGTTTCTTTCCTTTAACGATAGTAACTCATTTAATTTGCAGCACACACCCTGTAAGGTAGATACTATTATTATCCCCATTTTATGGATGAGGAAACTGAGGCCCGGAGTGGTTAAGTAACTTTCCCAAGTTCACACAGAGTCAGAGCCCAAGCCCGCACAGGTGAGACCGGGACCCCTGGTCTCTCCATTCACCACTGCTCACTGTCCTCTCCAAACCCCCGGGCTATTGCCTGGGACTCAAAAGTGAATGTCAGCAGGCATCCCCCCACCCCTGAATCTCCCTCCTGAGCCTGCTGGGCGGGACACAAATGAAATAAAATCATCCCAGAGACCCCAAAGGTGGAAGTCCATTCGACCTTATCACAGAAATATTTTCTGACCGCCTGTCCTGGGTGCTAGGTGCTGGAGGAAAACCAGAAGTGAATAAAAACTGGGGTGCTGTTCTCGGTCAATTTCACGTGGAATAGGGAAAGATGGAAGAACGAAGTAAGTAGTGAACATAGATACAGATCAGAAAAGGGCTTTTTAAAAGACTGTCGGACAAATCGAACATGAGCTGTCATGATGATGAGACAAAAACTGTGGCCCTCCCACCAAGCTCAAGGTTAAGGCCGTCGGGTGACGCCACAAGGCTCACATGGGCTGATAATCACATCGATGCCTGCAACCAGGCTAGGAGGAAGCTAGTATTAATCCCATTTGAGAGAGAAGTTTTCTGAGTCTGGGGGGCAAGGGATGGCGGGGTTCAGTAATTTGTCACTGAAGTCGCAACACGAGTGTGCTGCAAACAGAAGATTTGAAACAGTCGTTGGCCCCAGAGCAGATTCACTACCCACTGCACCGCACTCCCTCCCTCCACACCCCGTTCTCCAGAGGCCTCTCCCAGCAAAGCCTGGACCCACGGGTCCCAGCTGCTGGGTGACCGATGAGGATTGCCGAGCAGTGCCAGCCTCCCCTCCGGGCCTGGCCGGGCGGCTTCGCCATTCCAGAAGGAACATGTTTGATCTACGAGGCCATTTTCTTCCCGTGAAAGGATGCGTCTCCCAAGTGACCCCTTCCTTGGTAAGTCGGAGAGAAAGTGTGATAAAGAGCAAAAGCCGTGTCCTCCGAAGATAATTCATACGCTCGCCAGAGGTGCGATGAAGGAGCTAGAACCCTAGCGCAGGCTACGAACCACTCGGCATGGAGGGCCTCTGTGTTTAATAAAACGAGTAAATCAGTGGTGTTAGATGGCGCCTCCGGCTATGTTTTAGCCTGTAACCGGGGACACGGACAATACCAGAAGGAAAGACGCTGAGTCAGCACAGAGAATGCTAACCTCCGACCTGCCCCTCAAGTATTTCTAGGGTTCACTCCCTGATTGGTTGGGGGGAGCTTATGGGAAGTAGAATGTCTTTCTCAGAAAGTGCCAGGCTGCCGGTCTATGCCCAGAAACGGCACGTATGCCCTCTCGGGGATCTGCGAGGACAAGAAAAACGCCAGAGAAGAAGGTAAAAGAGGTAGGAAAGGGGGAGGGGGAGATTTGCTGCACAACTTACGTGTGCACTTGACATGCGTTTTTGGAGTTCGTCCTCACAACCCTGGGAGACATGTGATACTACCTCCTATTGCATAAGGCAAGAAAACGGACGAGCTGTGAGACACACATATGGGGAAATGTCTCAGTTAAAGAAAACATTTCTACAGTAATTGCCGTGGACCCCCCTCAATACACTCCCCCTCACTTCAAACGCGCTTACGCCACCGTTCCTGCCACTTTCGGAAGCAGTTCCGGAAGCCCTCTGTCGCTAGTTGCACTGTCATGGCCGCCTCAATGTCCTGAATCGATTCAACACGTTGACTTCTCGTGGTCATTGTGACTGGGGAAGAGCCCGAAGTCACATGGTGCCAGATCCAGTGAATAAGGTGGATGAGGACATGCCGTCGTGTTTTTATTCGACAGAAGTCACCGTAGCAGAAGCGATCTGCGACCTGAATCGATTCAGGACACCGAGGCGACCACGATGGCGCTTCCGAGAGTGGCAGGCACGGTGGGACAGGCGTGCTCGAAGCGAGGGGGTGCGTGTTGAGCAGGGGTCGTGGCAATGCACCTTTTACTGTAATACATTTTTTTAAATCTAAACATTCACGTGTTGTTTGTGTTGTTTTGGTTTTTAATCACACCTGGTCTATCAGTTAAGTGGCTTGTCAAATGGCAAAACTGGTCGACACACCGGTGAAAGAAGATAAAGAAGCCTGGCGTATTCAGCTTTGAGAAGATGGACCAAGACAACAGCTCTTGTCAACGCTAGGTCAGCCCAAGTGGCTTCTCTGAAGAAGGGAAACTCATTTGCCTTGGGTCAGAAGAGAACCAAGGACATAGGTCTGGGTGGAGGAGGAGGAGGAGGCGTCACCTCTGAGGGCTGTTGGACCTAACCAGAAGGGGTGAAAATGCTTTTGCCTGGTGGAAACCAAAACATCCCAGATAGCTGGGGGCAGTCGTGTTGTTGAAGGACATCCGACAAGGCCACATCCAGGCACTGGCACTTAACACGCAGCATGACTTCCAGCAAGTAGCAACCTCTCCGACCTTGAATGTGCTCTATTAAACTGGAGATAGTGATACCTAATTTGAAGTATCTGGGGAAAGCACTAAATGAAACGATGCATAGAAAATGCTTGGTAAACACGAGCACGCTATCAAGCATAAGGATGGTTATGACTCCAGCTTTTTGGAACTTTTAATATATAATGGAGTCCAGAGACAGGGAGATGGACTGAATGATTTACAAGGCTCTTTTTATACCACCAGAAGTACATTATTCAGAGCTTGGGAGTGAAGTCAAGTTGCTTCTAGAGATCATTAGCATTATGGTTTTCAGAAAACCTCAGCCTAAAATAGAGATCACTTACCTCTCCATGTCCCCTATGAAAGGTTTCAATGACATTTTCAGTGCAATGGGACAGGTCAAAGGTCAGTCCTTATGTCAGGAAAGAAGGCAATGTGGATGAGGCGTTAGAGCCCTGGATACTGAGGGAATTCACAATTTGGGGGCCAGAAGAATTTGGTCTTCTGCCTCAGATGCCATTTAATGTCAGACTCCCTTTTAAAGGCCATTTAAAACGAAAGAAAGAAAGAAAGAAAGGAAGGAAGGAAGGAAGGAAAGGAAAAGACTGTAGCCTTAATTATTATAGCAGATTGCTTAATCAGGGATGGGCACCTTGAGGTCTAGTCCCTACTCTTCTGTAACTTCCAGATATGCCCTCAGTTCATCTCTTGGCCAATATTGTAAATAGTTCTCTCTTTTTGTTAAATGAGATATAATATCAATCTTCAACGATCAGTAATGCACAATGTCAGGTTCACTCCTTATATGATGTCTATAGAAAGAACATGCAAGCCGGTAGTAAAGAATAAGCTAAAAAAATTTTTTTAAACAATACGGAGATGTAGGAGAATGTAGAAATAGGAATTGATACAGATACACTTAGCATGATGAATTACAACTACGAAGCAGTCTGAGATCTTCTGTCATTTGTTGTATCACTGAGTAGCTTCAGGTACATCATCAGGACACCCTTATTCTCCCCACACGCCCATCAGTGAGCCTTCTGATTTTTTCTTTTTAACAGGATAAAAGCACTTGGACTTTTTCTAAAGAGTTTAGGTATAATTGTGATGAACGTTCCCACTCAAGTCACTAAAAATCTTTTATATGACTAAAATTAAATCACCAGAAGTGACTGCATTCATTTTTAACCTGGCAGATTAAAGGGTATGTTAGCTTCAACCTGGTACAGGAAAGACATTCCCGGGTGGGAGACTTTAGCTCAGGACACACAGAGGTGCCACCAGGTTTTCTCCTTGCACAGCTCCTGGGCATTTGCAGGGCCGTAACAACTGGAAGTGGCAGACTGACTCAGCCATCCTCTTCAGCGCTGACAATCCTTACCCAGAGGTCACTACCGGTACAGACCAGTGTGCGCAGTGTCACGTGGGAAGTACCCCTCCCTCCCCTGAAGGAGTTTCTCATCAAGATGTGAAGACAGGACTACGTTTCAAGTCACAAGTTGGCTTGATCTCAATGTCCCGGAAGTACGGTAAATATGAAGAGTTATAAAAGCTCCGAAGAGGGAAAAATCACTCTGACATAGGGGTGATTAAGGAAGTTCTGAAAAGACACATTGAGCCTTCTATGAGGCTCTGGTATCTGCTCAGTATTTTATTAGCTGTGGGCAAACGGACTGCTTGTAGAACAATGTTATAACGCCAATCTCATCTCAGCATCCTAAGGAATTCCCCGTCTGCCTCTTGAACATCTGACCCCAGTTTTAGAAACTGGAAATTTCAATGCCCACAGATGCTTATTATTGGTTATAGCCCCCGATTTTAAACTTGAACTTAACCATCAAAATATAATGTTGCAGGCCCTTGCATTGTGAAGTTGTTTCAACATTTTAAAGAGCATTTTCACCTGAGGGCTATAGGATTTCTGAGCTCAGAAAGAAAGTATTAACCTCAATGGACACCTGATGTAACAGAGGTCCAGAAACGTTGTGCGTGACCACATGGAAGTCCTGAGCAGAGGCGGGTCTAGGACCCAGGGTCTTCTAACTCCCCGTCCAGGTGGGGAGACAAATGTGTCGACAGCAGTTACCTGACATCAGGTAGGAGCGTGTGACTGACTAATGGTTGTTGGCCACGTGTCCACAGATCCTTGGAGCAGAAGGCATTAGAAATATGCACCAGATTAAGCTGGGCAGTACAGGGGAGACATCTCTGAAGGTGGCAGTTGAGTCAGAAGCTTTCTTCAGAGGCTCTCCAAACAGTAGGTGGCTCATGGGTGCAGAGGTCCTAACCACAGTTTGGCCTGCGCCTCTTTCTTAAAATGAAGACCTGAACACAATGAGAAATAGCGTTTGACTCGCAGGGAGCTGGGTCTCACACTGACGGTTTTACCTTATGCCTGCTCCATTGACAATGCAACAGAGCTTGAACTCCAACCAGAGCTGGCTCCTCCAGGTCCGGAAGGCGACATGGAAGAACAGATGGTCACTTCCCAGGAGCAAAGGGGACAAAGATGCAAGTCACGTTTATTGCACGCCTACAATGTGCCACGCCATTTTGCAAAATAGAGGCCATCGGTACCTCTGTTTGTCATAGTACATGGCTGGATACTTTCCAGACAGCCCTCGTGTCCTAGCATTTAATACTCACACACCCTACAGAGTAAGGACAGTTGCTCCCTTTGCACAAACGAGCAGCGCTTGCAAGGGTTAAACGAAGTGCTCGAAGGCACACGGTAGCGAATGGCAGGCTCCCCACCAGCACCCAAGTATGGCTAAACAAAAGGCCTTGCTTTTTGCATTCTTGGTTCTAATCAAACCAGTCACTACAATGAAGATGACAAAGAATAGAGTCAAGTCTCTGAGAGAAATCAACCTGCCACCACACTTCTAGACAGGAGGGCTGACTACTTAATGTATATGGCCCACCGCAATGTGAAAATCAGCAGGAACTCTTGTTCAGAAATTATTAAGAAATTTAAAACAGCAACAGCAGCAGCAGAGAATTTAACCAAAGATATGAACCGTGGAGCACGGGCCCTGTTCGACTGCACACGTTATTTGTCCATGAAGGTGCCCCGGCCTCACAAGTTCAGGGCATAAAGAAAGGTTAGGAGGCAAGAGTCTTGGAGTAGGGGGGCAAATCTGGAAATATAGTGCAGTGGTAGGAAAAATGGACCACGTGGTCCTTGGGCCTTCCATCCCATCATGTGTCTGTGCATCTCACACACACACATGCACACACACACACACACACACACACACACACACACACACACAGCACAGGCACTGCCTGGGGAAACTCACAGATCAAGGCTGATAAAAATTGCATGGCAAGGCCCTGGGGGCAATTATAATCCTTTTTCTCATCTCAGGAAGCGTGGAAATAGCATCCCGGTGACACAGCACATGAGAGAACATCACCCCTACTGCAGCTGTCACTTGCATCTGCAATCGGTGAATTACAGAGATTAGCTACATCCGAGAAGGACTGTACTTTGTGCGTGGTTCTGTGCATGCTCCTTCTTAAGGTGCAGTCGCTCCGTGCACATCCCACTCGGACTCCAGAGGAAGCTAAGGAAGTTCGGTGCTGCCACCCAGTGTTCAGAGCTCAGGCCTCGGCCAGGCCTGCATCCCAGAGCCACAGAGGAGACTGCAAAGCTCTCACAGGCACCCAGCCGAGCCTATTGGAGCGGTCATGTCCTGCATCACTAAATAAATTGAGATGTCATTATCTAAGACTTGTTTCTGAGTGGGTTGACATGTTCTGTAGACATTTAGTTAAACGTTTGTTTCGAATTTGCAATTTTCTTTTTGGATTTTAGATCCAAAGATGTGGGGGGTGGGGGGGTGTTTTGGGACCAAGGGGGCCTCTTCCATGTTACCTTAAGTCAGAAATATTTGCAAAGCTCCTGGGCCCTGGGCTCAGTGCCTTTAGTACCTGCTCTGGTGGATCAGCATGAAAACAGGGAAATTGCACAGAAGAAAGGAAAACACAAGGAATATTGGATCTAGTTACCTCTGACAACCTGTGTCCTACATGTCTCTGTCCTTCAGTGATTTCCATGTAAAACTGCAGCCTTGCTCTAGCTGAACTTGTCTGGAAGAGTCAGAGTACGGCATGGCCAGGATGTCCACTTTAGTACCAAGATTTCATTGTTTAAATCAAAAACCTCCTGGTCAGGCATGCTTCCTATTGCAATTCCCAAATAAGGCCCCTCCCCGCCTCCCCATAGCAACAGGTTTCACAGGCAAGCCCTCAAAACGGGGTGTCATGTGCTTGAGTCCCTGAATCCCCCTGAGGAGAAAGAGACTTTTAATTATAGGAGATGACACATGTCAGAGCCCCTCCCACAGCTCCTGCAACAGAGCCTCAACGTGCAGATACTAACTCCGTGTGCCCCTTGTTAACAAACAGGGTCATCTAAGTCCTTGGTGCGAAGCTCAGGGACAAGACCAGAGCCTACCCACAGTTACGCATATTCCCCAACTTCAACTAACTATGGCCCGAGAAGGGCTGTCCCCGAACTAAAAGCGGCTCCACACCCCCGTCATGCCACGTGTTCACATCGTGGGCAGTGGCTTTGCAGACTACGTTAGGTTCCTGTGGCTGCTGTAGCACACGGCCACCCACTCAGTGGCTCCAAACAAACACAAACGTATTCACTCAGAGTTCCGGGGGTCGGAAGTCTCCCTGGGCTAAAATCAGTGTCCGCGGGGCAGGATTCCTTCTAGAAGCTCTAAAGGATCATTGGTTTCCTTGCTTTGTTCTAGCTCCTAGAAGCTTCCAACATCCCTCGGCTCATGGCCTCTTCCGCCACCTTCGAAAGCAGCTACTTCGTGTCCTCAGTTCCTTACGACGCTGACCGTCCTGCCTCCCTCTCACAGGACCCGTGTAAAGGTTGGGCCCAGCCAGACAACCCGGACCACCTCCCCATCTCAAGAGCCTTAAGACACCTGCAAGGGCCCCTTTGCCGCGTGATCTCACGTGTCTACAGGTTTGGGGATGAGGATGTGAGCATTTTCCAGGACGGGGGGTGCACTTAATGTTGCCTGCCATGTGGATCATTTCTTGTAACACAAAACATCTCCGTGTTCATTGTAGAAAAAAATGTTCCAAGTACAGAAACGTTGAACATTAGAAAATAGAGACTACAACCAACCTCCTTTAAAATATCTCGTTTGTTCCTTTAAAAACAAAACAAATCAAAACCTGACTAAATAGTCCTGAATGCACTTTGCTCACTTCACAGTATGAGCTCATCGTCCTCGCCATGGACAGCTGTAACTGCACCGAGGCCTGCCTGGAAGAAATCCGGCCACCGGCGCCTCCAGTTTTTAGATTACATGGCTGGATACTTTCCGGACAGCCCCGGTACATCAGCCTTTCAACGACTGTGCGGCGCTGATGTACTGGGATTTCTGAGCCTGTAAGCTGATTCCAGTGTTCTGTACACACCGATAATCATGTTACAGCATCCTTGTTGATGCATATTTGTATACTTGCCTCATGCTTTGCTGAGGGTAAGTTCCAGAAATGTAATTGCTGGGTCAATGGCTATGGCTGCTTTTAAGGCTAGAGATGCATATGGTTGACGTGCCCTGTGGGAATTTGGTACCAGTCACAGAGTCCCCTGGCCGGAATCGGACTTTTATAACCTCTTATCAAATCGATAGACTGCTTGACGTCCTGTAATTGTTTTAATTCACATTCCTTCGATGACCAGGAAGGTTGAACATCTTTATAGATTTACTTTCTACTTACCGTTCTTTTGCTACGTGCTACCTTATATGTCCTTTTTCTATATTAAATTGTTTGCATTTGTCTTAGTAAGTATTAATCCATCTCTACATTAACCCTGTGTAATATTTGTCACCAATAATTCTCTCGGTTTGGTGCTTTTTCTTTTAATGAAGTTTTTATTGCACAGAGGTTTCAGAAATAACTTTTTTTCATAGTTAAAGCTATCAGTCTTTTTGTTTATAGTGTCTGCCTTTGGATTCATGTTAGCATCATGGTGTCATAGCACTGTGGGCCTCAGCCACCCTGATACTATATACATATTCTCCGGGGGGGTTATTAATCCATCTGGATTGCTTTTTGCCTGAGATATAGGTTAGTGCTGTTTCTCAAAGGATTCTGTTAAGGCAGCCACTTGAAACACAACGACACAGGTCCCTCCCTTCAGGGTTGACTCAAGGCTCCAAATAAGGCACTTGTTGTATGGCGGTGTCCAGAAGCTCAGCTGCAATGTGTCTGTGATTGGGGTTATACGTGAGGTCTTAATTCATTGTGATTTTTTTAAACCAAGTGAATAGCCCTCAGAGGAGGAAGACCTGCCGTCTCTTTCTGTTCAGTTGACATAAATATGACCCAGCTCTTGCTTTTCTGGGCAGAGCAGTTTAATTTAAGTTTCCTTGTCACTGCTCTTCTGGCCACTGAGGCGTGTGTGGGCAGAGAGTCCATGAGACGAGGGGCCAAGTCTAGAGCTTTTGGCTCTGGCTATGCTGCTCAAGACTAGAGCCAAGGAGAACCCGGGAATAAAAGGTGTTAGAAAGCAGAAATTAAAGAAGTTCCTGCACAAGACCCCTGGGCTACTGCTCACCTCCCAGGGGAAGCTTTCTGTTGTTGCTGTTCTGACCTCACCTGGAGGGATAGCTGCAGACCCATTCATCCAGCATTTTCCTGCCGAGCTGGGGCTGGGGTTCGGTAGGATCAGGAAACCCAAGTTGTCATGGGGGGCAGGGTTCTACATAGCAGACGGTACTTCACAAAGCTAAAGGTTTCAGGGGTGTCCAACCTTCGGCTTCCGTGGGCCACACTGGAAGAAGAACTGCCTTGGACCACACATAAAATACACTCTCACTAACAACAGCTGATGAGCTAAAAAAAAGGTTCATGCATCATTTTCGTGATGTTTTAAGAAAGTTTACGAATTTGTGTTGGGCCACGTTCAAAGCCGTCCTGGGCCGCATGCAGCCCGTGGGCAGCAGGCTGGACAAGCTTGATTGAGATGAAAGTACAGTTGATCCTTGAACAGCAAGGGCATGCACTGCGCAGGTCCGCTTATAAGCAGACTTTTGTCAACACATCCTGCAAATGTATTTTCTCTTCCTTATGTCTTTCTGGATGACGTTTTCTTTTCTCTAGCTTTGTTATAAGAACACCGTATCGAATACATACGACATACACAATATATGCTGATCAACTGTTTCTATGCAGTAGTTAACGTTCTGGGAAATCAGAAGTCATGCACAGATTTTTGATTGCATATCAACTGTACTTTGATTTGCCTGAAAATCTGAGTACCAGAACTTTCCATTCAATAGAGAAACTATATGCCAAACAACCTGCCCTCTCCCTAGGTCTGCAGAAGTATGTGGCATAGAGAATCCACGGGGACAAAGCCCATTGCCAACAACCTTCCTCGGTAAAGTAGGAAAGCTGACCACACTCGCTTTAGGATTTATCCATTCAATGAGCAGTTGCTGAGGGCCCCCTCGCACCCCTCTGTCATACTGCCACCTGCCTTCCTCTGCAGTCATCTAGGGAAGTCGTACTTAGCGATTCCTCAAAGTCTGCCTCTACTTTAAGGCCTCCCTCAACACCGTTCCAACCCCCTCCCCTTCCCTCTTCGGCCTCCCCTCAACTCCATCGACCCAGCAGGACTGTCCCGTGGCCTTGAGACCGAGTAGACCTGGGTGTAAACTGAGTCTCCCGCCTAATCACTTGGTCCATTGGGACCTTTGGAATATTGACTTAACGGGTCTGAGCCTCAGCATCTTCATCCGGAAGGTGAAAATACACTAGCCCAGCAGTTCCCAACCTGTGGGTCGCGACCCCTTTGGGGGTCGAATGACCCTCTCACAGGGGTCACCTAAGACCATTGGAAAACACATATCAGATATTTACATGACGATTCATAACAGTAGCAACATTACAGTTATGAAGTAGCAACGAGAATAATTTTACAGGAGCTGTCTTAGAGGGTCGCGGCCTTAGGAGGGTTGACAACCACTGCCCTAACTGCCATGAGGGTGTTTTGCCGACCAGGTGTGATCGATCGCCCACGAGGTGACTATGAGCAGCCTTCGGGCCTCCAGGAGCTTACATTACAGCGGCTGGTTAAAACTAGAGGACAAGACCATATCGTGACCGTAAAAGAGGGGCAGGACGCTTCAGCAGGACAGAGAACAGTGAGGACTTGTCAACCTCGAATGACCAGGAAAGCAATGTATTTTGCCATGTGTGATGGGCTCCCGTGTGGGATGTGCACTCACGTTTTTGATCCAAACGTTCAGGGGAAATAAAAATCTTTCGTTTCGATTTTTTAATTTAAAATTTTACTTGTTTATACTCAAGTACTTGTTTTTCACATGATAAAGGAATTTTAGCATTTATTATTTTAACATATTCTGGTACAAGAAATTTTATATAACAAATAATTACAAAACAAAAGAACAGATACAAGGTACAAGAAATTTTATGTATAAAATTTTTTTATATAGAAAAAAACAAAAAATCAATTATCATGTTCCAGTGTATTATTTTGCATATGGATATCGTTATTGATTTCTGGAGTTAACACTTTTAACTCATAAGCATAAAAAAAAATTAAAAGCATCTATATAGATACAGAATTAGTACTATCCATGTATAACGTGCACCCTTATTTTTCCCTCATGAGTTTGGGCAAAAAGGTGTTCATCACACACAGCAAAATATGGTAAATGAAGAGAGGGCATTACACCTCTCGAGCAAGGGGTAAGAGTCCACCAGGTAACGCCCGTGGGAGGCTCAGGTCTGAATGAGCAAATTCCGGGGCCCGCAAATGATGGCGGGGAAGGCGGACTGTGTCCAAGAGCACAGGGAGGAGCAGACTCCACCAGAGCTGTGTAAGAAGTAGGTTTTTTGTTTTTTGTTTTTTTCAGTTGTCAAGCTTCAGAAGCCAATGGTTTCTGAGCACGGACTGATATCAGTAGAATTACCTGTGAAAAGATCAACTCAGTGAGAGCGGACACGTACAGATGGAGTATAGGAATCAAAGAGGACTGGGGACAGACTCGGGAGTCATGTCCTCACGTTAGGGAGTAGAAACAGGAAGTGAGACCAGGATAAGCAGTATCACATTTGCAAATGATATTTTCCCCTTAACCTGCAACTCCCTTTTAGACTACACTCACTCTCACACAAGACGGTTACTACAGCTTGAGTTTACTAAGCACGGACTGGGTGCCGGTCACGACGCTAACCACCTGATACGTATTATTTCTTGTCTCACCACGTAGAGTGCAGGTACATGAATTATGCCCACGTCACAGATTGAGACTCAGTGAGCTTAATGATTTCCCAAGGTTTATTAACAGTTAATAATAATATTTTTTTAAAAACCCAGGATGTCTGGCTCCAAAAATCAAACTCTAACTTCTTTGTCATACTACTTTAACTAGTCCCCAGAATATTTAGGGTAAGAGCCAAACACCTTTATTTTATGAAGCTCTATGGGGGACCCTGGGGGCACCCAATTTCAGAACCCTGCTATACACTGCAGTGGCTGATGGCACAACAGCGTTGACAACACGTGGACTGATGGTTTCGCCTCTTGGGTCTTAGGTCCCTTTCTTCCGACAGAGAGAACACCTACCGTGCAGGGTCAGTATAAAGGGTACAAATAAGGAAAGCTGGGCAAAGCGCCCACGCACTGTTACTATTGTTGCTGTTACTGATAGGCCCTCTTCCCTTGAGCTCCCCTCGCTCTCGCTCAATCAGTTCCCAATTTCTCCCCGAAAGTCCAAGTTCTGGGGCATCGCTTCTCTGAGGCATTCTCTACTGAGCGTCCTGCCCAGCCCCAGCAAAGCGTCCTTTCACCGCGGGCTTCCTAGCGATGGAACGTCGGGGAGATCACGCTGGCTGCTCCCAGAGATGGGTCCACGTCCCCTGCCCTCTTTCTGACCTGCCTTCCCGAACAGCCGTGCCTCTATTTCTGTTCCCAGCGTGGGGCGGAAGGCTGCACCGCAGGCTTCGATGGCGGCGTCAGGAGACGTGGTGCCCTCCAAGCAGACATCGTCCCCACCCCGGCCGGCTCCTCCTTCCCCCACTGGAGACGAGGCTGCTTCGCTCACGTGTGGGGCCTGGTCACCGAGACCTCCCCTGGGACTCTGCAGTCACCTGCTGCTGCCAACGCTCTCTCCCACCCACGCTCGGGGAGGGGAGCACGGGGACGGCCTTGCTTTGCCAAAACTGATCGGAAAACAGAACTCGGTTCTCATGCAAACTGCACAGTACCCATCTCCCTTTTTTCCTTTTTTTCTCACAATAAAAATGAGCAAAAGGGAGCTACCCTTCTTGAAGGAACTCTTCTTCGTTCAGACAAAGCTCCTCACCCTGACATTCTCCCCTGCCCAAACGTTCTGATCACCCGGGCACAGGGCCATCAACAGCTGGAATTCCAACTCCATGAAGACCGTTTCACATGCGATACTCTCCAGATCTTTCCATTGAAATGCACTGATAACTTTCGAACTTCCCTTGCAGAAGTGGAAAAGAATCCACAGTGGGGTTTTTTTTTTCTTTTTTTCATTTTAATTACTCACTGAGTGAAATCTGAAAGTATTTAATTATTAGATTTATGCCTCAAGATAAGTTTAATGGTAATTACAGGATGTCTTTTTTTTTTTAATTCTAATTCCAAATAATTAAATCCCTAACACACTGGATCATTATGACTATAATTAGAATAAATGTGTCTTATATTTGAAACCAAAGTTTGACTTTTTGTTTAACCTCTTTGCACCTCATCAAAGGGCAATTCTTTGCAAAGATCCATTCCAATCACTCTAATGATGCTTTCAAACAACAGGGAAAACGTAATTGTTGGCAGGAATGCCTCTGCATTGCCCCTTTGCTGTCAGCTGGTTTGAGGTCCCAAGGCACACTGACTTTCCCGTTGCTGTTTGTCATCCCCGGACCCAGGGAGCACTCAGAGGCCAGGCAAAAAGGTGAAATAGATGCAGGGGGGATATCAAGGCAAGGGCGGATCTGTGAAATACCCCAGCTCTCCCACCCCCACCTCGTCACTCTGCTTCCGGCTAACTCTTCTGAGGTCCCCCTCAGTTAAAGATGAAAGGATGAAGATGGGTTGGGAGTGGGGTTAGAGGCCTTGGACGGAGCCACACACCAACTAGAAAATCTAAAGCAAAAGCCATGAAACAAGACTAACTAAGGTGCAGAAGGCATTAACACTTAGGGCCTGGCGACAATAATTCATTGAGAAAAAAACACGCTCTCCTTCCTCTGCGTTGCTGAGGCTGCGGAAACACTTGCTAGGATGGCTCCGCCAGCAGATGAACGGAGCTCGCCCCCCTGCAGACACCTCTGCCCGCCTCTGGGGACTTGGGAAGTGGGAAGGGTGGTGGTTTGTGGTTTCCAGGAGGAGGTGCAGCGTTGGGCTTCAGGCAGGAGAGGAGACACACATCTTTAAAAAGTAAACGAGCCAACCTTAGCGGCCTTCCCCTCGCTAGTAGACGGAGGAGAGTGCTTGCTTATTGCAGAGTGTTTGCAGGCTGGGGGGGAGGGGGCGAGAGAATGGGATAAAAGCTATAAAGAGAAGGCCAGAGAGCCATCATAATACTTAGAAAAATGTCACATTAAAACCTCCAGCTGCCAGCGGCTGGAGGGAAACGAGTTCCAGACAATAGCGGAGGGAACGTGTTGAATCTTGTGTTCATTCCTGTGGTGAAAACAAGTCTGTACGGCCACAAGGAAAATTCCATTCCCCTCAGAACTTAACTCCCTGCGTACCCGAGCTGCAGATGTTTTTTGTGGGAAGACGACCTCTTGGAGTTACAAGTGGCCGTGCACAAAGGCCCGGCGTCCCTCCTACCCCAACCTTTCTCTTTCATGTTTGCACCCTCACATCTTAAAGATTACCGCCATTCCTGTGAGGGGCCTGGTCACCACACTGACTGAAGCATGAGGGATAAAGCAGGGTTCAGGAAGAGGACAAGTCCCCTTGTCACCCTCTCTGACCACAAGCCGCATGAGCCACAGGCGTCAAATAAAATTATCCACTAGTTCAGGAAGTGTTTGTCGAATTCCTACTACGTTTCAGCCTCCAGACGAGGCACTGAGGAAGGACAGCCAAGGTCAAGCTGTTGACAACACTTCCAAGTCAGGAGGCGCAAGGAAGAGGAGAGTTCGTGTGCTGCCCATGGTGCGACAGACACAGTGAACGCTGCACGTTGTCAACACAGAGCATGGTCTTTTCCTTTGCCTCTTTGGGGTGTTCATGAAGGCAGCTGACAAGTGGGCTGCCCGCTGGCCAACCACCACTCTTCCTCACCAATAATCCCAACATCTGCTCCTTTCCATGCCTCCCAGACAAGCCTGGGGTCCCCTCACCCCAGTAAACGCTCCTGTCAGAAGAGGGAGGTGATCGCTAATTGTCTGGGGTCTGGGGGAAGATGGAAAACAAGTTTCCTTTCTTAAGTAAGCCCCTTGCTCCCTCATTCAGGGGGTCCGATCAGCCTACCCGGGAGAGAGAATCCACTCAGAGAGGCATGGGTGGTGGGAACAGGCGCCCCCCCCCCCCGTCTCTCTCTCTCTCTCTCTCTCTCTCTCTCTGTCTCTCTCTCTCTCTCTCTCTCTCTCTCTCTCTCTCTCTCTCCTCACTGAGAAAATGCAACACCAATAATCGAATCCTGTCGGAAGGAAACAAGTCTGGGAGACGGGGGCACTTGCTGGAGACAGTAAGTTATAATCAACCTGGGAACAATCGGTGGCTTGACACACCTCCTGCATTCATCTTTAACCCTGTGGAGGTCACGGCTGATCTGAGAGACAAAAGTTGGCCTCCGTGGGGTTAAAAAGCTTTAAGTAAACACCCATATGTGTTGAGTAATAAAGAGAGCTGTAGGAATTGATCAGCGCCCTCAGAGAGCTGGGGTGTGTGGACCAATTGGAAGAACCAGCTCAAAAAAGCCCTTTTTACTAGCTTTTGCCCATGTCCATGGTACCAATACCCCCACAGTGGTTGATTTTAAGGGACCAACACGAGGTGTCAGAAGGAAATGTGCACAAATGAGCTCTTGCTCGCTAATATAAAGAGACTCCAGAATACCAATGGCTTAATTCATACACTGGTACCAAGTGAACACAGAACACACAGGCAGAATCTCCTGATCAACTGGCTCCTTGGCATCAGGTGGAAAATCTTTACCCAAGACCTGGAGTGGGCACGTTTTTAGGGGGAGCAAGAAAAATGGCTGCATGGCTAAGTGGAGACTGAGAACAGTATCTGTACTTCCCTCTGCTTCCTCGGAAGCACAGAGAACCATGGGAGGGCAGCGCCTGCAAAGACCTTGGAGAAAATCAAGGCCAATCCCCGCCCCTGCAAACCGTGCACCCCGTGCAGAAGGGGAACCAGGGCATGCAGGCCTGGAGCGATTCAGATAGCGTCTGCTTCGAAAATACCACTTTCTTTGATGGTTTCAGTTTCCCTGTCATTAGGCTGGAGTACTGAGCAGGAACCTTGAAACAAACTCGATTTTTAAAAAAGAGAATCCATCAGAATTCCCTGGGGGCCCTGCAAGCACCCACAGAGGACAGCGGGCGGTCTGTACCGCTGTCAGAGAGTGGGTGCCAGGGTTACCAGCTTGAAGCCCAGGCTCTGTGCAAATCTGTAATTCAGTGCCTTGCCCAGGACACAAGCTTTCTTGCAGAACAGAAACAAATCCACAAGTCTGCCAGGCTCTGGCTGCCTCAGCCTTTGAATCACCGGTGAGAAATAAGCTCTGTCTAGAAAGGAAAAAAAAATTCCCACGTGAAGGACCTCAGCAATAATTTCCTGGGCGGGAGAACTGTGGCTGCGTCTCTGGGGCAAATGCAAAGGGATGGCTGTGTCTTGGGCTCCCTGGGGAGCCCCAGGTCTGTCCTGCCTGTAATTCATGATCTCCGAGACAATTATGAGCAATGAAAAGGCGTTAAGTCCAAGGAACAGCGAGTAAAGCTAGATCTGGGAAAATAACACGTTACATTTAAATATCCATATATATTTCATCTGTGTTTAATAATGCAAAGAATACATTCGTCAGGGCGTAGGCAGATTGATGTTAGTTACGGAACGGCCAGGCGCTTTGAAGGTTCCCAGCCTCGGCGCCACAGGGATGGAAATGTCCTGGAGGAAAAGAGCATGTCATTGCAAACTCGGGCCCTGCAGAAATGCACACGGTGGGATCACAGAGGTCACCGTAAAGTCGGGCGTGCTGCAGAGAACAGAACTTGGAGTGAGAGAGAGAGAGACCCACAGCTCCAGTCTCCGGACTCTCACTCCGTCGGCAAGGCAGGAAGCAGGAAGTAACATCATGGAGGGACAGAGGATGTTATTCCGAGGGTTATTTTTATCTCAAATCTCCTCTCCTGTCCTTGGGCTCTAATTCTAGACAACCAGGTGGAAAATGGCTACCTGGGCCCCAGGGAAAAGTCACAACATGTCCCCAGGGGGCATCCCCAGAGCTCCAAGGCTCATGCTGCCATCTGGAGTGGGGAACCATGTAAGTGTATCCGAGGATGAAGGAGGAACCACCAGTGTACCCCGCCCTTCATGCTGTCATGGTGCTCTAGAAGTTAGGCAGGGAATCAGCGGGGACACAGTGCTGTATGTGCCAAGTGGCAACCAGGACTTCGAGAAGAGTAACAGGCTAGATGGCCAAGAAGTAGGATAAAGGCTCCCATGTTGATTGACCATCACCCAATACAACAATTGTCAAGTCCCAAGTATTCAGTGCTTGTCATGACTCCCATATTCCGTTTGGGGCAACTAGGGTCCCACAGTAGGCTCTGTGTCACTCACAGCCTCTGCTAAGGCAGTTACAGCGGGCTATTATCCCAAAGACCATCTAACCCAATCTGCTGAGGTTATGGATAAGCAGACTGAGGCCCAGAGAGGCAACACAGTTCATCCACGCTTACCCAGTCAGGAAGCAAATAGCCAGGATGAAAGCCCGAGTCTCACTCCAGGGCTCTGTCCACGGACCACACTCTCCCTCCCATGAGGCACTGCGATCAGTTTTGATGTCTTTAGTAAAGGAAGGCAACCGTGTATTGAACGCCAGGCACTGTGCTAAGAGCGTAAATATAGTTATCGCCCAAAGATGAAATACTAACCTACCTCAGTACGAGTTTACAGTCGAAAAGAAAGCTTGGCTCAAGCTCTGGCTCCCCTACTTTTCAACTGTATGATGTTGGATTGATTGATCACTGAACTGCTCCAGATGTCCTTCTGCCCCTGTCACCTACAGAACCTCCATACAAGGGCTGTCGGGAAAAGAATGCAGCCATAAATGCCTCTATTCTTCATATTACAGGGCTGGGTACTTCCCAGTCAGCCCTGGGGTGTCACCCACCAAATCACAGCATGAGCACTAGTCTGGCCCAAAGCAAAAAGAAAGGGAGTGGGAAAAGAAAACCCAGATGGGGAAGGGACTGAGTGGGTCACTCGAAAATGCCTCAGTGGAGGAAGCCGGTGGCGATGAAGGTCCAGGTATGACTCAATCTGTATTCTTGAGTAAGTTATGAAACACCTCCATTTCCCCACCTGTACCTGGAAAGGACTCTTCCCAACCCCATTCCCTGGGAGAGTCATTCCATGAGTCAAAACAGTCCCAGATGTTCCCAGAAAGGCATTGTGGGAGATGCAAGGCCCATCTCCTCAGATGGTTTCAGCCTTCCTTCCAAGAATCAAGTCCCTGAAGACTCAAATTATCTGACATTTCCTCATCCCACACAGGACCCCTCCCTTGGAGGGAAACCCAAATTGCCTTTTAGTATCTCTTTAGGTTGAACACAACTTTGCTCATTCTAGCAGTTGGTACTTGGAAAGAAAAGAAAAAAAGAAAGAAAAAAAAAGAAAACCCATGAGCTGTGACTCACCAGCCATTTGGAGCCAAGTATTTTGAATTTGCTCAGAGCAGGAAAATGGCCAGGGGGACGGGAGGGGACGGGAGGGGAGGACTCCCAGAGATAGTGGCTAACAACTCCCCAACTCCGTCCCAAAAAGGCGAATCCCGGGGAGACCCTCGGCACAGACGCTCCTGCTCTCGGTGTCGCCTTGCCAGGAGGGCCCTAAATCACTGTGAAGTGGCGGCTCTCTGCCTGCCTCCATCCTGTATTTCGGGGCTTTAATAAATAATGGGAAGTTGCAGAACCAAAGGGCGGGGACACCCAAAGAGAAGGTGATGGAAAGGCACAATTTAACATGGAAATGAAAGAAGCTATTAAATCATGTCGTTAAATTATGCTGTCACCAGGCAAAAAAAAAAAAAAAGAAAAAAGAAAAAAGAAAAAGAAAAAGGTTTCCTGCTGCAAAATGCTTTCAATAAAATATTGAAATCTCTCTCCGGGCTGGCAGAGGCAACTCCCAATCAGAAGACGTCTGTGGCCTGTGGCTCCAATCACACACGAAGCTCAGGAGGGAGCCCGGGGGTTGGAGAGCTTCGGGGTGCTCTGGGTGATCACTTTTCCTAGAACGGGTCCTCGTTCACCGTTTGATGCCACATCTGGGACCCAGCGATCGCTAGGGGCCTTGGTAGCCAGTTCACTGATTCTACGTGTTTCTCCATGGACTCACCTCACACATTTTGGGGTTCCCACCTTGGAGAAGGGTAAAGTTGGGTTATGACTTAAAAATAACTCTTTACATGTGCAACTCTTTACTTCCTCAAGTGCCTTCCTATCTACAGTGTGGTGGCATTTCCTATAACCTTGTCACATAGGAGGTGAGCTCTTTCAGACGGGGAGCCGTAGCTTGCACATGTAATAAATACCCAATCAGATGGATGGATAGGGGCCTGCGTGCATGGAGAGGTGGGTGAATGAATGGATTCGCATCGTATTGAGGCTCACAGAGGTGAAATGACTTGCTCAAGACTGAACTATGTGGAGTGCGAGTTGTCACCAGCAGCCAGGCTTCCAGAATCTCCACCTGGTGCTCCATCAACACAACCTGGTGTTTCTCTTCAAGTTCACGCAGCAAACTAGATCCGAGCCATTATACGGGACCCCTATAAATCACACAAGCAAAAAGCAGACACAGTTTCTCTCTGTTGGGATTGTGTCTCTGACACAGACTAGTGTTGAGCATTGGAAGGACATTGAGGGTCTCTGTATCTGAAGGAAGTTTCTGGAATCTTCTAGCAGGAGATCCACACAAATGCCAGGCTAGGACACATCCCTTTCCTGGTTTCCAGGGATGTTTGTTATGGTCTTGGCAGGAAAACTTGCAGTCACTCAATTTCTCAGACGTGCTTGGGCCCCAAGCCCCAATGGGAGGAGCACATGTATCAACACGCCAGGGGAATAAAGTCACAGCAGAGCACATTTGTTTGGACAGGCAGGCTGAGTGGTCTGACGGGGTGTGCAAGACATCCGAGCTCCCCTGTGTTTCAGGAAGGAGCTACCTGGCAAACGTATCAGGTAGCTAGAGGGTACATCTATCCAGGGTCTCCGCATGGTCAGGGGTGCAGAGGTCGGCTGGAACATCTTTCAAGACAGTGGAGGAATTGCTGAACCTCTCTCCAACTTAACCAAGCTACTCTTGTTTAGGAGAACCTCCAGACCAGAAGAGAAGACAAGATATTCACTTTGGAAGCCTGCACCCACTACCAGGAAGGATGGCATCGCAGGAAGAGAGTCTGCTGGGCTTTAGAACCGGAAAGAACCAGGCTCCACCACCTACAACTTGCTACATATGGACTTTCAAGCAAGTTATGTATCGTTCTCTATGATCTAGTTGTCTAGCTTTCTCTAACTAACTTACTGTCTCTTTGAGCCTCAATTTCTCCCCCTTTGAAATGGGAATATCTGAACTTACTGTATCAATTACTACTACATTTAGTTACAAGTAACAGAAACCCTAAAACCTCGAGTTACTTAAGCACGATGTTAAAAGGAATACCAGTAATCTGGATGCAACTAGGCTCAGATGAGTATGGCGGCTCCACAGATCATGAGGGGACCAGGCTCCTGTTCTCTGGTTGTTGCAGCTTCTTATAACACACGCTTAACTCTACAAGGTTCAAGATGCTTTGGGAACACAAGGCACTTGGTCCGAAGTCCAGTCATCAGGCCGCAGGGAAATGTACCATGCCCACTTTAAGGCTATTTCTCACAAGTTCTATGCAACCCTTTCTCTTTTATTCCACGGGCCAGAACTTAGTCACATGACCACATCTCCACATGAGAGGGGCTGGAGATTTAGTCCCCGGTCCATGTACCCAGCTAAACCTCAGAGGCTGCATTTTTTGTTTATTTGTTTGTTGTTTTCTGTTTTTTGGTTTGGGGTATTTTGTGGGGGGAGGGGAGGGTGGGTAGTTCCCTGGCTGGGAATCGAACCCAGGCTGCAGCATTGAGAGTGCCGAAGCCCAGCCACTGCACCACCATCTCCCCCTTTTTATTAAAAGGGGGAGATGAATACTGGGGGGACAATCATTAGAGTTTCTCATGTCTAATTTAGGACAAAATGAGATGATGTCAGTAAATTCTTTATTTCAGGGCCTGGCATATAGGTTCTACTCGGTAAATGCCAACAACTGCTATCATTACAGTTGATGTACCTCCACGGAGGAACAGATTTCTGTGGGAAATCTTAGCAATGCCCAGTGCTTGACTTCATCGCAGGGACTCTGTGTAATCCTATCAGATGTATCATGGAGAACACAGTGCAAGTCCCAATCAAGTCAAACAGCGAACTTGGAGAGGGCTCAGAGGAGAGAAATGAAGGTGAGTGAGGAAAGCACTGCTACTCCTAGATAGTCCCCATGAGGGAGACAGTAAGGAAGCCAAGAAGATCTCATCTAGAAGGCAGGGGTCTTCAGAGCTGCAGCATCAGACTTATCAGTGATGGCGGCCAAACTCGGCTTTCCCTCTCTGATGGCAGACGCAAAGGAAAGGCTAGGAAATAGGGTTAGGAGTTGGGTGATACTGTATCTAAGTTTTCATGCAAGGTAAAGAGATGGAAGAGGTGGAGGCAGGAATTGTCCGTTTAAAGAAGAATTATTTTATTGGCATCTCATGCCTAACCAATTAGTATGTCTTGAATGGAAGAAGGAATGGTAATCTTGTTGGGGGAATATGGGTTTGAAAACTGAATTAGTCAGGATTCTCCAGAGAAATATAACCAATAGGCTGTGTGTATAGGTAGATGAGAAATAGATAGATAAATAGATAATTTTAAGGAACTGGCTCATGCAATCGTGGAGGTTGGCAAGTCCAATAATGTTTAGACTAGGCCTGCAGACTGGAGATCTAGAAAAGAGATGATGTTGCAATTTGAGTCCAAGGGCAGTCTGCCACAGCCTGGAGGATTCTCTCTTGCTCGGAAGAGGTCAGGCTTTCTCTTAAGGTTTTCACCTGATTGGATGAGGGCCACCCACACTATGAAGGGCAATCCACTTTACTCAGAGTCTACTGGTGTTTAAATGTTAAACTCGTCTAAAAAATATCTTCATAGAAACATCCAGATGTATTTGACCTTATCCCTGGGGTGCCAAAGCCTAGCCAATTGGACACCCAAAATGAACCACCACCAAGACCTTCAGAGCCTTAGCCAGCAGTAGTGCCATATTCACTTGGGGACCTCTTTTTGGTGTTAGGTTCTCCTTGCTTAGAAAAGTTATGAGCAGACAAAAGAAACTGATTAGTCAAAGGAACACTTTGAAATGTTCTGAAACATAAAATACGTGCAACCATGAAGGCTCAAGGAACAGATAAGGAGGTTTTCATTTCAGAGTTAAAAAAATGAAAAACAAAAGCAGTTGAGCCCTCGGCATGGACAGCATGGTACGGACTGGCATGATAGGAAAGCATTAAAGCCACAGCCTGTAACTAAGGGAGCACCCGGACAGGTGACAGGTCCGTGACTGCCTGAAGGAGCAGGCAGGTATGTCATAGTCGTGAGTTCAGTTACTGCCCTCATGGCTCCCAGCGGAACCAGGAGAGCCGGGGAGGAGGGCCAGCGAGTGAATGGTGACGGTGAGTATGTGAGTGCACAAGTGGCTCTATCTGAGACCCGCTTAAATGCAAGAGAGACGAAGAGGGAGAAGGATGGCAAGAGTCTAAAGGCTTAGGAAAGACTTATCTTCTTGGAGCGAAGAGTGACAGGAAACCGAGGACATCTCCATACCCGCCTTGAGCCTCCACTACGAGTGGAAGAGAGAACCTCTGGGTGTCCTGAGGGGCGCTGTGAAGGTGCCTATCATCTTTGTTGTCTTCCAGTCCCATTTCTTGGAAGACCCACCAGGGATCACTCTTTGGGGCAACAGCACTGGACAGGCCAACACATGGGACAGAGGTCAGCCCCCAGCATCCAGAAGCTCTAGGCCACTGGGCACATGTAGGGCTCAGTCGGAGCGTATCTCCATCTTAAGCCGAGCGCGGGAGCTTCCTCTAAGGCCCAGCCAGGACCACACCGCGCACAGAAAACTCCAGAGGCTTCCGTGGCCAAATGAGTTCAGTGCAGGCGTCTTTGACCCTCACACCACAGCCCCCACCTTCCCTTCTGCCCTAAGTGCCCCTGTGCCGTGCCCGTGCCCAGCACGCCAAGCCAGACCTTGCTGACTCTGGCTCGCCGAGAGCCCTCTCAACCTCCTCCTGCCTCTGTGCTGCTTCCGATGCTCTGCCCTCAGCCCGGGGGGCCTCCCCGCACCCCCCAGCTTACCCACCGAGTTTTCCAGACCTGGTGCCACGCTGCCTTCATCATGTGGTCCTTCCATTTCAATTTTCACTGCAAGAGGCGTGAATTCATCGTAAAAATATCCATTTGTACCAGGAAAGTATAAAGTCAAAGCTTTTCCCACGCCGTACCTCCCATGAATGAGCATGACCGGGAACAACAACGGACACCTCCCAGGTGCCAGGTGTAAGGGCGGGGGTCAGCGTGGTGGGCATCTAACGCCCTCCGATAGCCCCGCTCAGAAGGCCCTGGCACGTGGTACTCCTCCTACGATACCTTCCCTGGTTCTGCATTATCTGCTAGTTATATGTGCCGATTTTAACTGATTTCCACTCAAGTCTTCCTCACTAAAATGTAACCCATTCTGAGGGTCATCTACATGTCCCCATCACAGAGCTTTGGGGAATTGGTCGAGAGTTTAGTGCAGTTCATCAGAACCCTATGAGCACCTACATGTCCTGGGCCCCATTCAGCTAGGGACCAAGGAGGGAAAAAAGAAAAGACAACCCAACCTTCAAGGCATCTGCAGTTCTGATGGCCTTTCTCACTCACCAAAAAACAAACAAACAAACAAAAAACATTTGTGAAATCGTTGCCACTAACCACGTACATAGAAGCCATCGGTCCTGGCTCTGCGGTGGGGACTCTCATTTGAGTGAACAGCTGCTGACAAAGCAATCATCAACCATGAACCCAATGGCACCAAGTTCAAAGTAGCAGGCAGGGAATGAGAAGGGACGTCTGTGGAGAGGGGGTTAATACTGAGGCTCTCTAGAGGAGGAGGCCCAGGGGAGCTGGAGCCCCTGGGACATTATTTACACGCACTGAAGGCTGCCAACAACACTGTCCTGGAGAACGGTGCCTGAGAAGGCGCGGTCACCCTGCAGCGCGAAGCCTCCATGTCTACTTCCCCCGACCCTGGAGACCAAGGGCTTTTTTCTGTCAATCTTTCCTGGTCTTCAGTCGGCGACTATTATTTATATTTTCAGCCAGTGTAGCATATATACCGTGAAGAGGTTCTGTGGATGGAAAGACCAGGGTTCAAATGTCCCCTCCGACACATCCTCACTGGGGACCAAAGCAACTGAATGTCCTCATCTGTAAAATGGAGTAAGAGCACCTAACACGTCCAGGCTGTTGTCAGGAGGGAAGTACATGGCATCTGGGGCAAGTTTTAGCTCCGTGGGTGGCACCAAGCCACGGCTCAGTGAAGAGAGCCACTTTTACTGTTAGGCCCATTACCTCTAACTGGCACATCATCATTCTAAGTAGAGCGAGAGCCCGTCTCCCCCTCCTGGGGCTCCCGGAGCTGAGCCCACGTGCCCGCAGCAGTCATTAAAGGTCACTGACTGTCCATCCTTTACCTGAAGACCTCCACTCCCCAAGGAGGCGCAAATACATAAACTCCCACACCAGCTCAACATGGATGAGGCCAGCAAGGGGGAGGGGTCCCAACATGTGTCCCACGAAGATCCACGAGATGGTTTGAGAGGCTGGAGTGAAAAGGGAATTGAGAATAAATGACCAAAGGACCTCTCCCATTAGACGGCGCAGGGCCTCGAAATGCATTGTCCGAAACACAGCTCCTTTAGTTTTCTTCAGACAAGACTAAATATGTCAAGAGTTTATATTTTGTTCCACGGTGGGGAAAAAGATATTTATGTAAAATATTAGATCTTATCTTGATGTGCAAGATGGCAAAGCCACAGCTCATGAGAAAATATGGCTACGAGGCAACAATCTGAAATCTTGAGAGACCTGAGCTCAAATCTTTGCATTGATCCTAAGGACAAGAATGTTCCTGCCAAAGAGGGGATAACTGTGGATGATTTGTTCCTGTTTCCTTGGGCCTCACAAATGTATATTTTCATACCTAATCTCACTCTATGTAATGTACACAAGCTCAAACTTAGGGAAGATGAGATCCATATTGAAGCTCCATCTGAAATCTCATCTCTTTAATACCTTCTCATTTCCTGTAGTGGTAGAAATAGAGATCATCTTTGTCTTTCACGCAGTTATTTTGCATTTTTTGACCAGGGAGAATTAAATTGAATTAGATGTGTCTGGAATGGTTATTAGAACTATTAAGTTTGGCATAATGGACATACATAGAGAAAACATTTACATAAAGAAATCAAAGCTGGACCTATTTTTTTTTTATCTGGCGCTCTGACCTCTATTGGAGTTCTGACAAGCAGAATTTAGCTGACTATTTCTTAAGATCGTGCATAAAACAGTAAAACACATCCCCTAAGATACCTATATAAATCAACATTTTCTTTTGCTAAGAGGAAAAAACTGCCAAAAAGAGAGAGAGAGAGAGCGATCTTTTAAAATATTTATAGGCATATTTTCCATTTGGGTTCTTATTTAAATTTTATTCTCATTTAAAATACAATTCTGACAACTCCATCATTAATGCCAACCCTGGCAATAGTCCATAAAAAAATACCAAGATAGCACAAAATCGAGATGCAAAGAAGATTATGATGTCATATTAAAAGAAAGGAAAGAATTAAAATAAGAGACCTATCTGAAACGATCAGAAATGAAATTCTCTCCGGGATAAAATGGCCTCTTCCAGAAATGCAGCCATTTAAAAGAAAATTAAAGTGATCTTTTATAAGAGCTAAAGCAGAATACAAACTACCTTTCCCTGAATGAACTTAAATTTGCATACAATGAAGGGTAAATGAAAAAGAGGACATATTTTTAGACTATTAGTCGGAAGTTTCTCCAGTTTGCTTGAAAATTCTCAACACAGCCTCCTGCATCGACAACATTGGAGATCCGTGTTAATGATGCAGATTCCAGGGCCCCATCCCATCAAGATCGGAATGTGTATAGGGAAGACGAGGAGGCTCTGCACCTTAAACAGGCACCCAGGTGATTCTAACACCCACCGTTTGAGAACCTCTGGTTTGCAGGGTCTCTGGGAGGGACAGGTGGAACAGGACGTAATACGAGCATGCTCCCTATCGCGAGAACACCAGCCCCTGAGTCTGAGCCCTTCCTCTTTCTGACCACCAGAGTCACCTCAGACAAGTCCTTTAACCTCCTTCGCCCTCGGCTGACTCATTCGTAAAAAGGGAGAATTTATTTCACAGGTTGCCTTGAGCATTGAGGAAGCGATAGTCGTCTACGAAAGCACTGCATGATGCCAGTTACTCTTCGTTATCATTATTGCTACCACGTGGCCAAGCGTGTGTTCATGAATGACAACTTTAATGAGCAACACTGCCAGGCTCACAATAAGGAACACAGAGCTCGCACGCTAAGTAGGCCAGAAAATAACGAGCTGGTAATAGTCCGTGCACTTATCAAATATTAGCCCTGACAATTAAGTTTGCGAACATGCCATGGCGCGCTTACATTGGCAGCTCTGTACAAACATTCGGTGAGGTGTCATCACCTTGGTCTATCTGTGTGTCACAGCAGTGTTTGTGTCGATGCATGGTGGTGGCTTGCTGAGTGGCATTCATTATTGTCACGTGTTTTTGTGTGCCATTGCAAGAATGTCAGAGCTTGGATTAGAGAAATGAACAAACATTAAATTTCTCGTTCAACTTGGCAAGAATGGAAGTGAAATCACTGACAGCTTAGTCCAAGTTTGTGGGGATAAGGCCATGAAGAAAACAGCATGCACATATGGATTAGATGTTTCTCTGAGGGGAGAGAAAGCATCACTGATGAAGAGAGGTCAGGGCGGCCAGTAACGAGCGGAACTGATGAAAACATTGCAAAAACTTGTTGAATTGTGCATCAAAATCATTGGCCAACTGTGGGAAGCATAGCAGACCAAGTAAACATCGATAGAAAAACAGTTAGGGAAATCTTAACTGAAAATCTTGGCATGAGAAAGGTGCGTGCAAAAATGGTCCTGAAGGAACTCACTGATGAACAAAAGCAAAGGAGAGGCAAAGTTTGCCTAGACCGTTTGAAGAGACAAGATGATGTTTTGGGCCATGTTGTCACTGGTGATGAAACATGGTGTACCAATATGACCCTGAAACAAAGTGTCAAAGTGCACAATGGAAGTCAGCCAGTCTCCACGACCACAAAATTTCCATCAGTCCAAATCAAAAGTCCAAACAACGTTGCTAAACTTTTTTGATATCAGAGGGATTGTTCATTATGAATTTGCACCAACTGGACAAACAGTCAACCAAGTTTACTACTTGGAAGTGCTGAAAAGGCTGCGTGAAAAAGACGAAAACGACCTGAACTTTTCACCAACAACTCGTAGCTCTTGTATTAGGACAATGCACCAGCTCACCCAGCACTGTCTGGGAGGGAGTTTTAGCCAGGACACAATAACTGTATTGGAACATCCTTCCTACTCACCTGATCTGGCCCCTAATGACTTTTTTCTTTACCTTATTTATCTATGTATTTATTATTTGCTTATTTAGTTTGTTTATTGGCTGTCTTCTCATACTGGGAGTGTAAGCCTCACGAGGTTAGGGAGCTTCTGGAATTCTCTGCACTATCTCCAGCACCTAGAAGCCTGCCTGGTACAGAGCCGATATTTGGTTATTCCCCACTGTGTAAGTGAGTGAATGAATGAACTGAAAGGTGGTTCGACTCTGGCTGTCCCCTGCAGAGAAGTGGAAGTAGCCTGCCCAGAGAGGGAGAGGGGAGGGGCCTGCAACGTGGAACCCACGGGCCAGGGGAGTCCAGCACATTAGCACTCACTGCCACATTCTCTTCGTTAACTACAGATCAAGGCGGGAACGGGAATAATGGTGGGCCAACTACTTTAACCAAAGTGTCTGATTTATTCAAAAGCTGGTGTGGACTTTGAGTCCTGCAGGATACTTATGGCTGGCACTACACCCATGCACACAGGGAGTATGTGCGCCTGTACGTACCCCCCACACTCTTGTGGCTGCCTTCCTGTTAGATACCCTAACGAAAGCTCTCAAACTCTAAAAAGACATGATCTTGTTAAATTTCTCTAGGGAATCCACCTATCCTTGGAGCCCCAAAGAGCAAAGAGGCTGGTCTATCGGGAAAATACATTAGAGTCCAAAAATCAATTACATTTGTCATTTTTCACTGGCAATATGTGTTCTGTCCAAGAAATGGCAAATAAATGTTGAAAACACAGAGAATTTTTTTACATTATTTTTTTCATGCAGCTATATTTTCTCTGCAGTGGAGGTACATCCAACATTAAGATGTGAACCTCTTCCAACTTTTAAAAAAAGAATTTATTTTTAATAAAGACACGCCCACAATGCATTTTGTTTCTCATGAAGCACCGTACATGTCCAACTATGGTGGAGAAATTAGAAGGAAACAAATTCAAACTCCAGCTTAATTTCCTTTTTCCTGTTTAGCTCCAAGCTCAGTATGTGATCTTGTAAGTTGACAGGGGTAACATTGTACCTATTAGCACTCATCAACCAAAAATAGATTGTTCGGGTTTCAATAAAAGCTTGTTGAATTGAATTTAGGTTGGTGAGAAAATAAATTAAGTCAGAAATGCTTTGAAGCAAATTACATATTGAAATGAACAGTTTGATGAACAACCCCCCACCCCCACCTCCTAAGTAAGACAGAAAGAAAGGAAAATAACAGAAGTCTTGCTTTTCTAGGCTGTGAGAATTTCTTCTGCTATTACATCTGTGAATGCTTTACAAGGCGAGGTCTACAGTTTGATTTTTACAGCCCATGTTTGATTGCAGTTTGTATGACATCTGGGGCTGTATTTTGGGAGACATTTCCAAGCTAGCGATTTCCAGTTTTTAATCACCAGAGTATTTATTTTCTACCATCACATAATTGTCTATGGTTCCACAGTTGCGTTTTATGGGCACAAGTGCAAAATGGAAATCAGGGTGAATTAGTAACTTGATCTTGTATCTGTCAACGCTTGATGGCTCTTACCTGCTCGAGAAGCTAAAAGTCAACGTGCTGACCTCACCGTGTTGGAAAAATTGAACACATGGCTATTGTCAAGGACAAGGCACAGTCATAAGCAGAAAGGGAGCCTGAAAGGCTAACGAGGGGAGAGGCCACGTACCCCGACAAGAACACGGGTGCCACGTGCCAGTAGGGTAAACGGTGCAGAAATGATTGCCACCCTTTTTCACCGAGAAAGGAAAACGCCACAGCTGAGCAGTCTGCTCCCCAGAGCACTTGCTTCTCCTTGTGGTTTTGGTCCAACAGCCTGGCGTGCGTGCAAGTCAGAACTCGAACCGAGGCTGCTCGGCTGCAAACGCACCAGGGCGCCTCCTGCCCGCATTGAGGGGGGCGGGGGGGTTGCTTGCTTGTTATTGTTGACGTCTTTTCCTACGTTTTGGATTCAGCTATTTAAACTCAAGACATAGCAACCACTAGACCTGTATCTAAGAAGGTACGTGATTTGCCCTGGGTCACAGTTAGCAGCAGAGCAGGTCTCTACAAGCCTCCTTTCCATAAACCAAAGCAGGTGAGGCAGGAGTCAGGGGAAGAGAGGGTAACGTCAGGGACTTAAAGAGCTGCCTGAAATAGAGGGGCTCGGAGAGAAAATTGATAGATGGTGTCTCCAGCGGCCCTGTTTCCCCCTTCCCCTTCCGGCTTCGGCCCTCTCCAGCTCCCCCCTTTACTTGGAGTTCCGTCGGGGCAGGTTCTGGCCTCCTGGAATGCAGCTCTGCCTTCCTTATCTGGGAGTTAATCGCTAAATAGCAGGTGGCGAAGAGCCTGTTTTTCATCTTGCTCTCCCCTCCACCCCTCTCTCTGCCTCATTTCCTCAGGGTGACGAACTTCTGAATTTGAAGCAAGAGGCGCCCATGACTTGTTCACACCTGGAACATCGCTGTCTCTTTGTGTGGAGAACACAGGAAGGAGCCAGCAGGGGCGATCCAGAGAGGAAGCTCTCGTCTGCAGAGGGACCAGACTCAGCGCCCCGATGCGAATGCGCACACGCGCCCCGGGGTCCGCACGCGTGTGCATGTTTTAAGCCAAGCATGTTCTTTCTTTCAACTCCTCTATGTCCCTGCTCACCTCCACGCCCCCCGCCAACGCCTTACGAGACAAAGAATACTCACCGTGTGTCACCTCAGTTATAACACTCAGCACAAATAGGCTGACAGAGGAAATAAGCAAAGTACCTTTGCAGGCCTGTTGGGGGCTGAGATAACAGCCACAGTGCCCAGAGGCTCCCAGAGATGAGCTGAGATTTTGCTCCTACAAACGTTGACTTTAGAGGGAAGGTGTCATTAACCTCCCTGTCTCCTCGGGGGGCTGGGAAGGTGCAGCCTCCTTTAAGCTGTACATTCTGTCTTCATCACAGACTTTGCATTTTGGGAAGGACTTCGGGGAGTCCACTAATGCAGGCTCCCTGCTTCAGTCATCATCTGTCTCTAAACCCAGAGACCAGTGTCTGTGGGCTACTGAACAGTAAGCTCCCCTGTGGGGAAGGCAGAACTAAACCTTGGACACAAGGATAGCCAAGGGCGGGCTGATAAATTTTGCCTCTGCTTAAATAGAAAATAAACAGGAAAAGGTATTTTCGTGAAATAATAGAGGACATCTACCTACGTCATTTCTTTTCGAAGCGACATTATTATTTTTCTACAAAATCACCACACACTTCAATATATTTCTGTTCGCGTAGCACTGGTTTTTGAAATCCGTCCTTTAAAAAAAAATTGGTGTTTTGTGTTTGAAGCCATTTCCTGACCACAGACTTCGCCTCTTCATCACAGATGACCCGCCTCCCCCGGCGGCTCACCGCCCTCACGTCAGCACATTGCATTCGTCTGTGAATTCCAGTGGGAGGAACCTTTTCCGGCCTTAACAATTCCATCACAGCACGCTGTCTGAACCGCACGTCCGAACGCTCTTGCATTTCGATGTGCCCTGGGTGAACAATGTAGCATCTGCGTGTACAAGGCCAAAAAGGATGGGGGGGAGATACCATGTGACTACCCAGAACCGGTTCTATCCAGATGCGCCAAATGGAGGCAGGAATGTCAGCCCACCCTTGCAAATCTAAACGCATGGTTTCCAATCTGGAGGCCCCAGCACCCCATGGGAGCACCATGTTTGCATGAATCAGTACCTATAGACTGACTGAGTAGGATGACTCATGTACATATATTCTGACACTTAAGGTGCCTACTCTGTGCCAGGAACTTCACTAGGTGCTGAGCACACAATAGATAGTAAACCAGTTAGCCTGACTCTGGCTTTGTGGCATTTATTTACTGGTAAAGACAGGCACAGCGAGCCACAGAGACACAGCGTGAAAGCAGTAACTCAGATTGGGATAATATATAGATAAGGTCGTGACTAATAACATTCAAATTCCTTTAAAGCTGATAATAACCTCTGCTATGAAGCATGTGTTCCACCAGTGTATTCCTAAAGCGTAAGTGTCTTTATCTGCAGGTCTATAAAATTTTTGAGATTAAAATGTGCTCTCTGTGTTAAAAAAAAAAAAAAAAAAAAAAAGGTTGGATACCACTGGCCTAAATCGTCCCTAAGAGATCGTCTTTTCTATTCGGATAAATGAATTAAATAGCAAGAAGTGGTATTTCACCAAAATTCCAGCCTCATCCAGGTGGAGACAGTTCTTTCCTAGATCTGAGCTGGTGTAGCTTCATTAAAAATTAATCTCAGAACTGTCTGCACCCCACCATCCAGAAATGCTACCTTTCTGCAGAACCCTGGAGAAATCAAGAAAGAATATACCCATGTGGTCCGCGACTTTTACCTCCCCAGGGAATTAGAGAGCAGTCCCACCATTGCCCTTGACTTGGGTGAGGTTGGAGGCAAAGTCTTACGGTTGGTTTTGGTATGCTGCGAGACAGCAGGCCTGGGGCCACAGGACCTGACTTGTTGCTCTATTAGACACGGGAGGTAATCTCCCAAAACAAAGAAATAAAGCAAAGCTTATATGGGAAGATTTCCCTGTCAAGAATTATGAATACAAAAAATAACCCAGAAAATGCAGCCAGCTGTATTTGAACAGGGGCCAGGCAAGGCAGTGGACAGGGAGACCTATTAAACGTGAGGTCCCATTTCAATCAAGACGGTCCACCGAATCTCAGCTCCCCGTGGGGTCTCTGTTTGTGTGTTCAAGCGTAGAAACATTAGAGGGACATTTTTAGCGTCAACTCTGTCTTAGACAGTGGGAGGGACACTGAACATGCAAATACCAATAAAATACGGGCCTTTACGCAGCTTCTTCCGGTAAACAGGGGCATGAGGTTCTGATTCACATGGCTGCACTTGAACCTGGTTCTACTTCTAACGTGAGTCTTACCCTTGGCAATCACTTCCCTCTGATTTTCAGTGCAGTTTCCTGACCTACACAATGACAACGGTTACTTCCAGCTCCGCGTCCTGGGATTCCTGGTCCCCTACCCGAAAGGATGTCTTTCTTAGGAAGTTCTCCCTAACGTAGCTGGGCACAACCGTTCTTCCTGCACAACCTCTCACAGCACGACATTAGGCCTGAGTTGTGGGATATTTCCTGACCCCAAGAGCCCTCGTAGTTCCCCTCCAAGTGACCCCAAGAGAATATTTAAGGAAGAAGATCAGAGAGCCAAGTGGCGAGGACAACTTTGGGGACGGCCTATAAGAAAAGAATCTATTTAGTGGCTAGAAACAGCAACACGTGTCATGTCTCCTCCCTTCTCTCCTACCACCTCACCCCCACCCAGCCACCAAAAAGCGAACAGGAAGAACCCAGCAGACCTCTGGCACAGTTAGAGCCCACCCATCTTCAGCCCTGGTCTTGCACTGAGGTAATACCTTCACCAGCTGCCAGCTAGACCCGTCCGGTGTGTAACGGACGCTCCCTTCCCACGTGTAGCGGCTTGCTCGGCAGCAGGGAAGCCAGGAGCCATCTTTTCCTGGTGACCTCTGGCCTACTTCTTCCACGGTGCTGAGGGCAGCCCGGAGTACTGGGGGGCGGGGGCGGGGGGCGGCGGGGTGACTGTCCCTCAGTTAGTCAATGGGCACAGCGTCTTCGTGATCCCCGTTCAGGTCTCCTGAGAAGTCACAACACAGAAGTTCTAGGAAACGTCACCCACGTTCTGCTAACTCCGTAAGGGACTTTTACAGAGTGAAAACTTGGTGTCCGAAGTCTCCATGACATGTCACACATGCCACCCCTTCCCAAATCAGCTAGTAGAGGAGACCAAGCACAGTGGGAAGAGCACTTGCATTTGAAGTCACATAAACCCACTGGACCGAACCCAGGGTCACACAGAACTTCATAGTTCCCAAACCTTGCCCTATTTTAATTCTGTGCCTTGTTCGTGCTGCCTGCGCTTTCTGGGATGCCCGGTCCCACCCCATGGACTCTTCAGTGGGCTAACTCCTGCTCGAACATCACCTCCTCCAGGAAGTCTTCCCTGATTCTCCACAGCTGCATTAGATGGCCCTCTTGCTGCTTCGCCTCAGGCCCTGTGTGTAGTTCTCCCCATATGTCTCCCCAGATGTCCTTCTTGTCGACCAGAACCAACTCGTCTTACTCACCTTTTTTCTCTCCATCGCTTAATGCTTAGCTCAGTAGGTGACTGAATGAATAAATTAATTAGCAGTGCACTCTGGGCAATTTAATTGGCTTCTCTAGGCCTCCATTTTCTCATCCGTACATTGGAGGTGACAATCCGTCTCTCATGAGGTGGTCGTCACAGTTCGGAGGTAACAGATGTAAAGACCTACTACAATGTGACCCGTATGCTTGGAGAATGAATGCAGGGAGGGCTGCCATCTGCAGGAAAGGATGAAAAAGAAAGCAAAGCAACGCAAGCCGTTTCAGAGCAATGAAGACCCCCTGGAGTCAGCGTCTGCCCCTTTTCTCCACGGACGCATTGTCCCAACCAGTAGGTCCCTCACAGCACGGAAGCCTGGTGTCCTTTGTCGCTTTTTTGTTTTTGTTTTTTCCTAAAATAAGACACACTTAGCAAATCATTCCTCAGAATTTCCTGAGAGTCCACCATCTCTAGCTGAACGGATTGACAGATTATCACAGCTGCTCTTGTCATTTCTCCCAATGTCATGGAGCCCTGGGAACCAAGATGCCCCCGACCCCCGCCAACTCTATTGTAAACAAGTCCCTTCAAGTGAGGTCAAGTTTACGCGGAGAACTCTGCTAATTTAGCCAATGGCTTTGGAGCCCAAAAGAGAAAGTAGCATTGGTCGAAACTTCCTGAAAATTTGACTAGTAGCCCGACACATTGAGGGTTTGCTCAATATGTCCAGAAAAGGTTCCAAATAATGCAGAGAAGGAAGCAGGGGCAGCTTAGCACAAGTCAGGTACTCCCCATCCCCAGCCCATAATATCAGACCACATCCCATCTACCCCCAGTCCTTCCAAAATGCGCATGCACATGAGCAGACCCCTCCCCACGCACACGTACACGCCTCTCCTCCAAGGATGGATCCCGCTCAATCCTCTGGTGACTCAGACGCCATCAGTCATCCACAGCGCTGCGAGCCAGCGTGCATTTATTACACAGTCATTTCCTGGGCAAGTTCCCAAGGCCAGTCTCTGTGCTAGGCACTGTAGGCTGATGCCTTCTAGAACATGCTTGAGAGCCTTTGTCTCCAAGTAACTCCAAAGAGAAGAAACAATTCATAAAGGGAGGCAGGACCAAGGCTTGGCATGGAGGTATTGCCAAGGAAGAGATCTGCGATGACTCGGGCATGGGTCATTACTCAGTTTCTTCTGCAAGGACATGTAAGAGGGTGGCAAACTCACAATGACTCACAAAACCCCCATCTAACAGAGCCTGGGCGTGGGGGCAAGTTAGCAGGGGATCGTCAAGGATTGCGGGAGGAGCCAAGGGAAGGGGGATTTCCCACAGAATTTCTGCCACATTTAGACTCCACTACAGCCCAAGAACCAAAAGGCATGTCAGCAAGTTCCCTCTTGGTCCCCTGCGAAGTGTGGGAGCAGAGAAGTAGAGATGAAGGGCTCCTTACAGGCAAAGTGACAGAGAGTGACAGCGGGCCCTAGATGGGTTTGGCATATAGTGGTCCTTCTGCTATCACCCCAGGCGGCCTGCAGCCTCCAGTCATGAGGCCCCTCCCTTACTGCCAGTCCCCTCAAGGAAGAGGGAGCCTCAGGCACCTCAGAGGGCCCCCTGTGGTGGGAAGCCAAATGACTTCACAGTGGGGCATCAGCGGACCTGACCCGAAAGGCGGCAGGCGGACATTAGCTCCTCACAGCAGGAGAGGGATGCCATTTCCGGGGCCTTCCGCTCCAGGAGGGGGCTGCTTCCCTTCCCACCTCCCAGGGGTGCTTCCAGAGGCTGCAAGGACTGTGTCTTCCTGAAGGCACCCAGAAAATGTCCACTTATCCCTGAAGTGGTTGACAGTTGTCATCCTAAAAGAGACCCCCATCCAGAGAACGCTGATTGCATCCCAGCATCTGTAAGACTCCCTTCTCACCCCCACCCCTTCCAGCAGGCTGCCAGGAATATCAATCTGTGTTGAAAGAGCCCCTTCGTAGAGCTCAAGTTCATTTTAAGAGCCCCCTTTTGACATCCTTGCTCTAGAAGGAGAGGGAAGCAGTCCTCACCAGGCCCCGGCCAAGGCAGGGAGCTCACCCCGCAGTCAGGTCTCGGGATGGAGAGTCCCCAGGACCTACAGCGTCAGTGCAAAAGTGAGGAGGGTCCCCAGGGCTCACCCACTGACTTGTTTGCTTTTCTGAACAGCCCCATTTTCTAGGGGTCCATGCATGGTGCCAACAGCCTTTCTCTCAGCCTCCTGTGGCTCGATTTCACTCTCTTCCTTCAACTCAGTGGGTGAATTAGACCAGAAGTTATAGACCCTTTGAACTAGATGGGACCTTAGAAATCACCTGAGGACAGAAAGTGACTCGTCCACGGTCACACAGAAGGGTTCTTTCGTGTCAGAGTTAGGACTAGAAGTAGGGCCCCCAGCTCTTCCCCCAGGGCTCTGTGCACTGTGCTGTCCCACAGCCCAGATGGTCTGCCCCAAGGAGAGTCAACATTCATTCAGAGACAAGAATCCTGGGTACCAGAGGTCTCGTCTGTGAACCCCTATCTTAGCCTCCCAAACCTGAGTATTTAGAGGCAAGCAAAAACATTCTGGTACCGTGGAATTAAAGCTACCAGACATTTTAGAAATTAAGTCTTTGCAACCCACCTTTCTCTCCACCTTTCACTCCCTGATTTCCTTTCTGTTTCCCTGGCTACATGCGGCGCTTCCATCTGGGCTATTCCTGTAAATGCAAACACTGTACTTGAACATACCCAAACAACTTAATTTTGGTCAATGTGCTGTTTTGGGATTTTTTTTTTAACAAGCCATATTTTTCGAGCACATTTCCAAGCATAGTGAAATATCAAAGAAAGAAGAACATGGCTATTTGCAGAGCGTGGAGGAACCACTTACATACACATAAATGTTATAACAGAGGGACAGGCTGTCCTAGATTATAACTGTTTGCGTAACTATCTGTTTTTCCCATTGGAACTGACCTTGAAGAGTTTTATCATGTCTTCTGTAGATTCTGCAGACCTCACAACTTCAAACATAGTGCTTTTCACATATGAGGACTTCTATAAATGTGCGTTAACTTGAATCGTTTTCAAATATTCTGAGAGGCTACTACGTGATAAGCAGAGTACAAGATGTTTTCATGGCTTTCAAAATATTGATTCCCTATATCAGGTCCTTGTTGCCACCAGAATGCTGTTTTACAAACCACCCTCAACCTTAGTATCTTCAAACAATCACCTTCTGTTACTTCTGGGGAGTCTACAGGTTGGCTAGCCAACCCTGTGGATCAGGCTTGGCCAATCTCAGTAGGGTGTGTTTGTGCACCTGTGGTCAGCTGGAGGGCAACTGGGGGAATCTGATCTATTATAAGATGGCCTAAAGGGGGTAACATTAGTGACTGGGGCCTCTCCTCATGCAATTTTTCATCTTCCAGCAGGCTAACCCAACCTTATCCTCAGGGAGGAGACGCCAGGTTTCTACAAGAGAAAGCAGAAGCCAAAAAGCCCCTCTTAGGTCTAGGCTTAGAACTGGTACCTCCTTCCTTCAACCACACTTGATTTGTCCAAACGAGTCACAAGGCCAGCCTCAGACTCCAGGGCCAGGGAAATCGATGTCCCCTCTCTGCGGAAGGAGCGACTGAGTCACATGACAACGCGTTGAAGGATTATGGTCATTTTTGCAATCAATCCACCACGTAAGTCCAATTTTAAGATGAAGAAAGAAAATGGAGAGAGGTTCAAAGATTTATTGAACACATTATAAAAATGCATTGTGGTGATGGTTGCACAACTCTATAAATTTACCAAAAACCATTGAACTGTACACTTAGAATGGCTGAATTTTATGGTATGTAAATTCTCCCTTAGCAAAGCTATTTTAAAAAATTTTTTTAATGTATTGAAGATCATTCAACTCATAATTCCCCAAATCTGCATTTAAATTCAAGTCGTCTAATACAAAACACTAATCTTCCCAATGCACTGGAGTTATCATACCTGAAATATTAGATTCTCTAAATTGGGGGTTCCATGAGCTAGAACGGAGTCTTACTGACTATTTTGCCCATCCCTCCTCTTCAAGCAGCTGAATATGTAAGCCTGTGGCACACGTGCATGACTCCTCATCTCAGGTTGAAAAACAGAAATAGCAGAGACCTGATCCGAGGGAAAAGCCTGCCTCGTCGCATGTGTTTGGGGGATTCTGGGTGATGAGTACTGGAAGGGACTGTTCTTTCTGGAACCAAAGCTGCAGACGATGGTTTCGATGTTAGCACCTCGTATTCTGCACTGACCGAGTAGCCAGGGGACCTAACATGCTTGGATTCTGCTATTCATAGCAACAGCATTGTTCTTCTGTTTTATTACCCCGCGTCCAAATCAAAGTGCCCTCATTTGGGCTGAAAGGGGTTGTGTTAAAATTAAAGGTCACCCCAGGAACATCCTTTGTGGGTAGAAATCTCTGACAAGAAGACTAGCAATGACAACAGTTAAAAATAAAATGATAAAGGCGGGTCTGTCCAATGTGGTCCTTCTCTGCTGAGGATGGTGCACCAACGGGCAAGTGGCACGGTTTCATCCCATAATTTGGACTTGTTTCTGGACAGAAAAAGAGTGAAATCCCAAGGAGCTGCAGCCGAGCTCCCCGTAAACAGCGCTTTGAAGAGCAAATTGAGCGGCTTTCATCCATCACACACAGACCACATCAAAGCCGCCGGAGGAGAATCACGCAGCCCACGGCAGGCAGGGTCAGGCGAACGTTATCAAACGCTCTTGCAAGATATTATGAGCCAGAGCCAGAGGGAGCTGAGGAGGTAAAGAGCAGTGCCAGCAATCAGACCGTGAGGCAGAAGAGGGGCTGTGCACTGGCCAAGGGGATGAGGAGGAAAGAGAAAGAGAGGAAGGACAGGGACCCCGAAGGAGACAGGAGGCTGTAGACATAGATAGCCAGAGGCGGGGAGCAAAAGACAGGAGCAGAGAGGAGTCCTGATGCAGCAGAACAGGGGAAAGACGCAAATGGGCCCAGGAAGGCAGAGAAGGGAAAGGTCTGAGAAGGGAATGGAGAGAAAGGGCGGAGGCCACGGTGTCAGCCGTTGGTCCTGATGATACGTAGTCTGCATGGACCGTGGTTCAAAATTAGCCGGAGTGCTTCTACGTTCCACACCGACAGGAGCATCCTCAAGTCTCAGGAAAGCGGAGAAAAAGCAAACACTCCAACCTCCTTCCTCTCCAGCTCCACAGATGGTCTTTCAGCTGCTGGGAAGGGCTACCCCATCGCCCTGGTCAGCCTCCCTCAGGCTCTGAATAGACACCCAGTTGGAGGTCCCCCCAAGCCCCCACTGGACTGCTTTCATTTTTAACGACCACGAAGCCCGGGCAGGCGTGTATCAGCTCGGGTTATGAATCTGTCCTCTTCATAGATCAAGTTCAAATTTCCAACTAATGGGAGGGAAACAAATCCACTCCTGGGTCCGACCAAGCAAATTCCCCTTCTCCGCAAAGGGGCCAGCTCCGTCTTAGTTAAAGGTAAGGGCCCAGGTGCCTGCGTGTTCCAGATGGAATTTTGGGGAGCCCAGGGCCAGGCGGAGGTTTCCAGGTGTGGGAGGGGGCGAGGGGGTATGCAATAAGGGGGAAGATATGAGGAATGGGAGGTGAAGGGACTTCCCAGTGGCACTTCTCACCCCGTAAAGAGCTACTGGACATAATCAGGTTAAGACACAGGGTCCTGGAGACTGCCTGCTTCCTAGCACTCCGTGCACATTTGGTGACATGAGACGGATACTAGCCATGATTTAGTAGTGGCTCCCAATACTCAGCTATAGGGCTTACTTAGGAGCTGAGAGAGTAGCAGTGCTGAAGTCAACTGAGCCGATGGTCTCACTGCATCATGTCATTTAAGCCTCACCACAACCCTGGGAGGTGGGCATATCTTCTTCCTATCATTCCCATTTCACTGATAAGAACCAGAAAGCCGGGGAGATTGAGTGACTGGTCCAACGGCACAGAGCACGGGGACTCACAGCAGCCTCACTCCAGTTGGGCAGGGGCAGGGTTTTGAATAAGATGGTAACAGATCACGTCTCAATCAAGAAGCCGATTTGCAATATGATCATTTTTTGAGGTTTGGGCTCCAGGCTGCAGCCATTCGCCAAGACAGAAGGCAGCATTATCATGAGCAGCAACAAGACATAGGGAGCTCTCTAAGCTCTCCTATTTCCCTTTATTAAAGCAAAAGACCAGAAAATGATCCATAATTACGGAGCCATCAGCACTGAATTACAACATGTCTTGCCTGGGCCAATATGGTGAATGATTCTATGACATTAACAAGTGTCCTGAGGTCCGACTCCCACCCCCAGCTCAACGATGCCATCGCTGGGTCCCGCCGGTCCGCTCCTTCCAGCAATGGGCTTTGGGGGCACAGGCTCTGTGGTCCCGCAAACCTGTGTTCAGATCGCGTCTCCCCCACTTACTACCTAAGTCACTCAGACACTTGGCTAATTGTCTCCAAGCCACGATGTCCTCATCTGTAAAACAGGGGCCATAAAAATACCTTAGGCCCACATTAGGCGAGGATACAATAAAAAAATGAATGCATCGCATCTAGAACAATGCCTCGAAAATAAAAAGCACTTTAAAAAGCCATTATTATTCTATTTTTCTGCCCCTTCATCTTCCTGATTTGAAGCTAAAAGAAGAGACAAACCAAGTGAAATCGCTTACATAAAAGCCAGCTAGAGCCTGGCTGTCCCCCCGGAGGCAGTAATTATAAAACTGCCTTGGAGCACGGAGGGTTCCAGGAATGGGGTACACATTTAGAACAAGTTCATTAAGAAAAATCGCTTACTCATAAGAGCTGCTGTCATTAGAGCCCCACGAATGGATGACTCGGCACCAATAAACAAGAAGCCAGAGGGAAACAAGCCGACCACACCGAGAAGTCGTTTGCTGTCTCTCTGCCCTTCGTGTCAACTGTTTCTTTGCCCGGTACGGGGTCATCAGGACAAGTTCAGGTAGGTAGTCCGCGCCTCTTCTGTCTGAGTTTCCCCCAAACTTCAAAGAGAGGGAAGAAGCCTAAAGACGTCTCTACCGGGTCTCCTGGGATTGACTGAGGCAGCCATGGCACCCGGCAGGCTGGCTGTCACCTCTTTGCCTGACACAGCCAGGTCCAGGACTGTGCCCTTCCCAGCCCATCCAGAGACTCCAGTCCCCTCAGCCCCTCCACTCCAACGCTTGGTCCCAACCATCGTTCCACTCCAAGAACTGCCTCCCGGCCTGTCTGTGCCCTGCTGTCTCCCCCAGCTCAAGCAGAAGTATGATCAAAAGACACAGTGAGTGTTTAAATTAAACAAAAAAAAAGTTTATTACACTAAAAGACACATGGCCGTGAGCCCCCCTCAAAACACTCTGCTTCATGTTGCACTTACGTACCCCATCGTTCTGGCCACTTTCAGAAGCAGCTCTGGGAGTCCTCTGTCGTGAGTGTCGTGAGTTGTGCTGTCATGGCTGCCTCGATGTCATGAATCGATTCAAAACGTTCACCTGTCATGGTCACTGTGACCTTGGGGAGGAGCCAGAAGTCGCACGGCGCCGGATCTGGTGAATAAGGTGGATGGGGACACACCGCCCTGTGTTCATTTGACAGCAATTGCCGTACCACAGGCCAAGTGTGACACGGGCCACTGTCGTGATGGAGGATGAAACCGTGTGCCCATTTCTCAGACTTCCTGCTCCAGGAAGTGACGAGAACGATGGGACACTTGCGTTCAAGGTGAGGGGGAGCACTTTGAGGGGGGTGAAGGGCAATGTGTCATTAAGGCAATAAAAATTTTTTTAATTTAAATATTCACTGCATTTTTTTATCTCACCTTGGATGTCACCTTCACGGTAATGCAATGAGTTCTATAACAACGTGCATTCAGGATGACAGTGCAGGCCAGCCCCTGAGTAGCTGGGCCCTGTCACTGAGCTCTGTGCCTCAGTTTTGTTGTCTATAAAATGGGGTAACAACACTTCTCTCATAGCTTTCCTGCGAGGGATAAATACGTTAATGGTCAACTCTCCCTATGGGGCGGCTGGCACTTGTGATGGGTGTTATGGTTCATCAACGACAATGATTGAGTCCCTGGGGGCTGAGCTCTGTCCTATGAACTTGGCAATGGGAAGCAAAGAGGAAAGGTGTGAGCAAGCATCTTCCCTCAGAGTTTTGAGTCAAACACAATAGAGATCAATGAGACTTTGCTTTCAAAGTGTTGGTCAGTGCAGATGCGACCGGAGGAGACAAGGTGAGGAGAGCTGGGTGGCATCACCCCTCCCTCACACGCCCCCACGGCCCCACCCCTCACCCGGTCCCTGCCCTACTCCAGCCCTGGCACACTTAGCCACATCTCGCTCGCTTGCCAAAGAAAGGCCAGCACCATCAGAAGCAAGCAGCTCCGTGCTTCCACGGGGCCTCGGCCCGACGAGCTGCTGCCAGCAAATCTTACAGATTCTTGCGGAATGAACGCCAGTGATCGCCCTTTCTCACCCCAAACCGCACCCGCCTTGGCTAGTGCTCTCCTGGAGCTTCAGACTAAAACCATGTGTCACATAGTTACTCAGATCAAGAGCCAATCCGGGCTCTTGAAAACTTTATTTCTAAAAAGGAGACTACACACGAAGTAAGAGATTTGGGGAGCCCAATCCTTCAGAAGCAAACTTTCCCGGAGAATCGGCATTCTGTGTGTGGGTGCTCGGAGATGAATGGGAAGTACTCGGTTTAAATTTGAATTGGCAAAAAGGTCAGGTGTTAGCCATCACTGTACTATTCTAGAAATCTTTGTTGAGTACCCACTGCGTGCAAAGCATTGTGCTAGGCGCTGAGATCCCAAGGCACGATGGTCCCGTTCATCAGAATCAACTGGCCAGCTTTTCTACAATGCAGATGCCTGGAATCTGTTGTTCGGTTGGAATGTAGCTTTTTTTTTTTTTTTCAGGTGAAGCTAATGTGCACCCAAGGTGGACAAGCCCAGGCTACAACGAGTGATGCAGATGGAGGCTACAAGGGGCAGGAAACAGTCATGAGGAGCTTGATTAATTCACTCCAGGAAGAGCTACGTATCAAGGGCTGTGCTAGGTGCTGGGCCCCAGACCTGACTGCTGCCAGACAGAGTGGACGAAATACTGAGTCACATTTAGTTGTTCCATGTGCAGGTGCTGCAGTGCACGGGAGCAGGGAGACAGGCTCCTGGCCCACTCGGTGAGTCAGAAAAGACTTCTCAGAGGAGATGAGGCATGAGCCCCACCCTGCAAGATGGCAAAAAGCTGAGCAAGCAGAAGAGACAGACAAAGCGGGCATTCCTAGCTGAGGAAACTACCCCTGTGAAAGCCCAGAGGCAAAAGAGAGCTCAGTGAGTTCTGGGAGGTCAGCAGGGGTGCGGAGCAGGGAGGACACAGGGAAGGGGCTGGGCAGTGAGCACAGAGAGGCCAGAGCATGACGGGCTTCTCACACCACTGGGTGACTGCTCATTGTTTCTGATCCCTTGCACCTAGCATAGTGCCTGACACATGAGAAACATGTCCTATCTGTTGGCTGGATAAACCACTACAAGCAGAAGACTGAGGACACAGAAGCTCAAAGGCTAAGAAAGAGAACCTCCAAAGAGAATGAGAGGAGAGGGCACAGTCAGGGAGAGGGGAACAAAACAAGGAGACTGGTGGCCCAGAAACCAAGGGAGGACAGCTTTCAGAAACAGGGAACTAGTGTCAAAGCCTGCAAAGAAGCTAAGCAAACACATATAAAATGTCAGCTGTCCCGTAGCAGCGTGGTAGTCGTTAGCAAGAGCCATTTCACAGGGAGCTAAAGGACAAACACGGCGGTAGTGAACTCAGAGGGGAAGGGGGCACTGCCCAAGTCCATTTCGTCTGTCACCAAGAGGCTTGCCGGTGAAAGAGCAGGTGAGAGGTGAGATGGTGGTGAGAGGAGTGTACGGGGCCAATAGAGGTTAGATTCTTTTTTTTTTTTTTTAACATGCATTAGACGTGAACTTGAACATGTTTTTTCTTTAACCTGTGCAAGTGGAAGATCCTATAGAAATAGTTAGGTAGACATGTGGGACAGTTTGCTGGAATAAAAGAGCAGACCTGCATTTACTGTGTGACTTAGGGACCATGCGTAACTTCTCTGAGCCTCAGTTCTCAACTGCAAAGCAAGGACAATCACCCCCAACTTGAAAGATGGTGTAATAAGTAAATAAAAAAAATAGCAAATACCCAGTGATTAGCTCCTGTAGGTTTTCAGTTTCTCTCTCTCTCTCCCCCCATCCTTCTTTGAAAGAGGAGGTCCCCTTAAAAGTTTGGGGGGGTGGGGTAGAAAGACTTGTGTTCTCTCTCTCTCCTTTTAGGAGTTCAGCGGTCTGTCACAGGTCACTAACACTACACGCCCACTTCAGTTTCCTCAATCAAAAGGAGACATGAGTCCCTGCCGCCTCATAAAGCCGGGTCTTTTAGATTTACTGAGAGCAGAACAGTAGAAAATGCTTGGAGAAGTTAAAAGTGCCATTAACATTCTATGATTACTATCCAGGTAATACAAAAAGGAGCTTGAGAGGGGTGATTAACATTTCCTCCGAGTCAGGTTGAATCATGGATTCATTCCTAAAAGCAGTAAGATCTTAGGGAAGCTGAACACAGAGTCTCTGCATTTTGATCTCTAAAAGGATTAAAAATTTTTTTAAAGTGCAGGAAGTTCTCTAAATGTAGTAAATGTCAATAAATGTTACTTTCTCGTCTCCTGATCTGGAGACAAGAACGGTACTAAACACAATATTGTCTTCCATCTACATGGAGTGGGATTTGGTGTGGTTACAAAGGAAAGAAAAGGAAGTTCAAATTCAAGTACAGTTGACCCCTGAACAGCATGGAGGTTAGAGGTACCAACCGAAAACCCGCATGTAACTTACGTTAGCCCTCTGCATACATAAATTCCCAGGGGTTCCCTAGTGGTGTAGTGACTAGGTTTTGGCGCTCTTAATGCCTTGGCCTGGTTGGATTTCCAGCCAGGGAATTACCCGCCCCCCCAAAAAATTCCCAACTGCTTATGCAACGTGGGTTTGAATTTCTCAGGTCAATTGAAAACATTGGCTTATGAGTGGACCCACGCAGGTCAAAGCCACATCGTTCAACAGTCAACTATATAACTGTGAACTCTCCCAAAACTTGAGTTTCCCCTCGGTATCCACAGAGGATTGGTTCCACAAGCTCTTGCCCCAAACCAGCACCTTGATCAGAAGATAATGGTCAGTCTCTCTGATTTGATTTACTGGCTCTCAGATGGATAAGAACAGAGTGTCCACCATTATTTTCCTCCATCTCCGGGTCCAGTGCCTGCTCCACCCTCCCAAGGCACTCTAGAGTGGATCTGGGTAGACCTGGACACCAATCTCTGTGGAATTCTAAGCAGGTGCCATTTACAAAGGGACGAACCTATTTAAGCTGCAGTTTCCTTGTAGGTAAAATGGAAAGCACTTCTAATTTGCAAATATTGGAGGGAGGAGCTTGGTGAGGGTCCGTAAGGAGCTGGCCTGGTGACTAGTCACATAGTAGGAGATCAACACATGATGGGTACTCATATTCTTATTAAAAATAGAACCATCTAACCTCCCATGTGAGGAAGCCCAGTGAGATCAGGGTACAGACAGGGATAGTAGAATATTGACAGTCAGGTTTTACAACTTCAAAAAAAAGGAGTGTGGGGGGAGCTCAAGTGAATTTTCCCTCCATTTCATTAAAATAATACTCTCCAAGTCTGAGAACTGTTCCTCCTGCCTACTGCCCAAAGCTCATGTCTCCCACAGAGATCTAAGCTACTATAAATCCCACCAGGACTCAAAACAGCTGACAAAATTTTAACTACAAGACACCACGGCATAACTGGCGTCACTGTCATCTCCAAGAGTGGCTCTCTGCCTTTTTTAGGGGCAAAAGAAAAAGTCGTATTTTTAAATGTGGAAACAGAGTATTCTAGAATTTTTCAGGGACAGAGCCAAGAACTCAGAAGCACAAAGGCTATTAAAGGAAAGTATGCCCAGAGCTAACGTGAACAACCTTTCTGCTTTTTAAGAAATCTCTCGATTGCTATCCCACCCGAAAACCTAGAGACACTGTTGCTAAGTAAAGTCAGCTCTGCCTCCGATCTCTGGTGACTATCCAGTCCTCTATATTCCTTTCTGTTCTATAGCCAGGTCCCTTCTAGGGACGAGGCACTCCCTTCCTCACTGAATCCACACGCTTTCTTGGGGGAAGTCAAATACTGCGGTGACTTCTGACACCAACGGCCCAGAGCTAGTTCAGACTTCACAGTTTAAGTCTCCAAGACTGCCTTCCCATCAGACAGCAGCCACAAGTTCAGAGTTCTCCAGGCTAGCTACACTTCTGACCACCGGTCTACAAATTCAGGGCTTCCCACAGCTCACTCAGGTTCAGTAATTCGGAATGACAGACAGAACTGAAGAGAGTGTTGTATTTATGATGAACATTTTAGCCTCAAGGATACAATTCCCTGGATACCCAGGACAAGGCCTGGGATGGTCCAGAATGTGAAGCTTTGCAGTCCTTTCCTGATGGACTCTGGACCCACCACCGTCCTGGTATGTAGATGTGTTCATCAACCTGGAAGCTCAACCGAGCCTTGGTATCCAGAGTTTTCACTGGGGTTTCTTTATGTGGGCTCATTAACTGAATCACTGCCATGTGGTTCAACTCAACCCCCAGCTGCCCTCCACTCCTGAAGGCCGGGCCACTAGCATGCAGCTCAAAGCCCCAAGCCTCTAATCGCCTGGTTGGTCTCACCAGCGTGGCCATCTCCCTTCCGGAAGCTGTCTTAGGGCTCATCTCATCAGTGTAATTCAAGTGCAGGCCTAAGGGCCCACCACGATAACAAAGACATTGCCATCACTTTGGAATTTCCAAGGGTTTAGAAACTCCATCCCAGGAACTCAGGACAAAGAGTACATTACACAGCAGGAAAGAAGGTTCTAACACCTAAAAGCCTTGGTATGGACGCTCTAGACCAGGCGTGTGCAACCTTTGAACGCAGTCCCACACACATCCTTAAAACATTATGAGATTTTTCGGCCTTTTTTCTTTCTTTTTTTTTTTTTTAGCTCATCAATGATCATCATTGTTAGTGTATTTTATGTGTGGCCAAAGACATTCGCCCAGGGAAGCCACAGGGTTGGCCAGACCCGGGCCTGTGCGCGCGCTTGCAACTGCAAGTCGAATCCTTCCTGACCTCTCCGTTTCTTCAGCTTCTGGCACCACCATGCCTGGCCACCCCCCCAATTCCCCGTCACAAGGTCTGCACCCGAGCCCCCTGCTTTAGCTCCGCTTCCCCGGAGGAGTCACGGAGTGCTGCGATAGCCTCAGAAGCATGGACACCTAAGGCCAGAGGAGGACCAGGAACGCCACCCGCTCGGATACTTCACAGCGAGCCGAGGGGAGCCGCCGGCAGACGAGCTGCTGAAGCCGAGTTCAGCGCTGCGCGCGGTCAGGGCGGCCCAGGAACGAGCTTCCGACATGCAAGGAAGGACCCGCAGTGCCGGCTGCTCCGGGGAGGTCAGGGAGCACGATGGCTTAAAGGTGCCCGTCGCACAAGTGGGCATCGATGACCTTGCTGAGCGCCGTCTGCGTGGAGAGACGAGGGCAGAGGCCGGACTGCCGTGGTCGAACAGAGACTGCGAAGTGAGGAGCAGAGAATGTGCGTGGCCGAAAGGGGCCCTGGGTCTAAACGGAATTGGCTAGTTGGGATAAGAGACTTGAACGTGGGCAAGTGCTGATAGGAAGACAGCAAAGCGGAAAGGGACACGGGGACTCTGCAGAGGGGGGGAGGGCACATAGATCAAACCAGGCTGCTGGGAACTGGGAGAGAAAAGCGCCAGAGGCCAGGTGGAGGGACCCGCCCAGATGGGGACGCTCCGCTTCCAGTAAAACACGTGAAGGAGAGAGGCATGGGGGCCGTGACAGCTCATTTCTAGTTTGGTGGCAACAACTAAGGACAGCGTCAGAGAAGTGTTCCTACCTTTGGCCTCCATTCCTCTGTGAAATCGGAGGCAACGCCTCATGTCTATCTCGTGAGCATCACACCCTTGCGGAGAGCAGGGACGTGACGGGGCATGGCAAAGCTAGTCGGGAGAACTAGAGGGGGAATGAAGGAACCCAGGGGAAGTACAGGCCGTGGTGGCGGCGCTGCAGAGCCTGAGCACTGAAGCTGGCATGAAGTTCCTCCGCAGATCTGGGTGGGTTTGTCCACAACCTGAGCCACACCATCACAGGAGAACAATAGGTCCAGGGTCCCATTTTCGCCAGCCACACATGAAAGCCAGCCAAGGGGGCAATGATACTGGGTGGGCAGGTTGAAGGAAGGGGACGGCACAGAGAGGAGAGATGTGAAAATACAGCGATAGATCACTGGCCTGGGAGTCCCTCAGACACGAGATACGAACAGCGTGAATGACCGAGCGAAGTAGAAAGATAGGAAGTTACGGTCAGAAATGTCATCTCCTTGTGACCTAGGAGATGACAAGGTGCAGAATGGGGCCACGCACGTGAGTGGCTCAAATACAGTGAAAGTGAAGGTCATTGTACGTGAGAAGATCTGGAAATGGGGAAGTCGGGGTGCTGTTGGGGCACCCCCACAAACACTAGGCTAACCCCGGATGAGGCAAGGGGTCCAGAGGGAAAGACTGTGAGCCACACGCTGATATCCTCAGTGAAAGGGGGAGGATGACTAGGAGACTGTGACATGATGACCAAAAAATACAGAGAGGCAGTCACAGACCGGAGACTTATGGGCCAAATCGGACCAATAACCAGATGTTATTCGGCTGGCACGGCGTTTGTGGCTCGTTAATTTTATAATGAATTACTTCCCATTGTTTAGAAACGAGGAGAGTTCGTATAAAGCTCTGGATTCTTTGGAAGGCTGCGCTTAAACACTGAAGATCGAGCAGCCCGGGGCTCCTTCCTCCACTGAGACCTCCGGAGCTGAGGAGCCCCAGTGCCCTTTTAGGGTGTCTTGCAGGTCCCAGCTCACCGCAGCCCCCCACCCGCTTTACGGGCTGGCCTCACTCGTCTAAGACACCGCCTGCCCTCGTGTGCATTTCACGGGCGACCTCTAGTTGAGTGCAGGCAATACATGAGCCTTCAGGGGGCAGACATTTGTACGTGTGTCCTTTGGGGGAACCGGAGTGGGGAGCAAGGATGGCGTCAAGGCCGCCTGTGGACCCCGAGGTAAGAAAGAATGAGCAGCTCCCCTTGAGAAGGGAGAGGCGGGTTCCGATGAGAAGGGGGAGGGAGGAGTCAGTGAGAAGTCGGAGGCCCTTGGTTGTGGGAATTTCAGAGGACAGACACAAACGTTCTGGAGGACAGGGCCAGCTGAGGGGAAACACAGGGCAGGAGTAAAGGACAGGAAAAAAGCAGGTGACCGGACGTCATCTGGGCAAACAGATGTTTGAGGTGGGGAGCATCTCCTGGGAAACCTCCAAAAATTTCTGACTAATGATTCTTAGGAGCAGCCTGGTAGTCCAGGTAGGGTCACTCGGCAAAGCTCCCTCAGGACAGCTCAGGGACACCTAAGAATGCCCCCAATCTGAATCACCACGAAGCGCATCAGACTAAATTTCTAATCCTCCCTTTTCTCCACTCTGTCCACGGACCCCAAAACCTCTGTAGGCGAAGCCTTGGCTGACCCGTACACCCATTTTCCAAAGCAAGAGTCCTCCTTACGTCATCCCTGACGTCACATGGAGTCACCTTGTGGACACCCCAGGGCCCTGACAACTGGGGGAGAGAGCAGCAGAAAGGGCAGATGCCAAAATCTCACTAGGTCGACTTGGGAGTTTCGCCAGAGCTCGGTCCACGTCCAGGAGAAAGGAATAGACGTTGTCCTACCTCCTCTTCCCTCATCCCATGGTTCCTGTCCCCACCGCAGTGAAACTCTGAGCCACGCATCTCAGCCAAAGCTTTAAGTCTTACACGCACTCGGGTGAGCAAGCCAAGAAACCTGACCATCGGTGCCTCCCCGAGCTAGAACTCATTTCCTCAAATCTGCTTCAATATCCCGGCAGTGCCCACCGCACTGTGAGCGCCGGCCTGACGGTGGCGCCGGCGGGTTCGAACCGAGACACCATTTCCTCGGAACCGGCCTTTCGGGGGGCGGCGCACGTCTTCTCCCAACGCGCACGATTCCTCAAAGGCCCCTTCTCTTTGTCAGCTGTAAATCCTCGTGCCCCCCTGCCTGTCCCGCTCACGAAGAGTCCCCCCCACCCCGGAGTCAGCTCGGCCCCCTCCGGAAGTGGCTTGGGAGGTGGCATGACCCCACGGCCCCTGCAGACTTCGGCCCATAACCGCGGATTACGGGGATAATGGTGTGAAGTCATGCCGGTCACTGGGTCCCTCCTGCCCACAACCCCGTAAAGTATCCCTCTGTGGCCTTCCTGTCGCAGCACTCGCCGTTGAACCTTCCACTTAAATTGATCTGTGATCTCGGCCCGGCTCCCCTGCAGATGGCCGATGGAGGACGCTTCCCTCGTCTTCACCTTCGCGGTTTCCTCCCGGAGGAAAAGAGCAGCGCGGGGGCCCCACGCAGCACCCGCACTTCCTCACTGGGTCGCTTCAGCCTGAACAAGAACACGTCTTATTAGAAAGGGGGGCAGGGATGGGCCGGAGGAAGGCGATGTTCAGGTTTACGGGGTGAAGGAATCGTGGCTGGAGAGCGCGGGGCGCACAGACCGGAAGCAGCACCGCCCCGCGCGTGCGGAAGCCGCGCCCAACCCCAGCGGCTGCAGGCCGGCAGCTCCGTCTGCAGAAATCCCCGCCGCCTTCTTGGAACCATTTACCGCCTCTGCTCTCTGCCGTGCAGGCTCCAAAATGCAAATGGAATGGGGCCATTTAAAGAAAAATACTCCTGCTAACTGTGCTCCCAGAAAGAAAAAAGGGCCTAGAGCTCAGAGGGCAATCTTCGAGTCAGTGAAACTCCGCAGCGTGGGGCGATGTTTCATCCTGATGGATAACGTGCGCTGTGCTTCTCCCTCGTGAGTTTAGAAGTATTTAAAGAAAAAGGTAGAATCACCCTGTTTAGGAGATTAATTTCTTTTCTGGGGAAAAAAATGCCTGTTTTTGCCGTCACTTCGGGTTTGATGGAAAGCAAAACCCGGAGCGTATTCTCAATGCTCGCTGCTGAAGAGAACCAAACCCTGAAGAGGTAATTCCTGCCGCGTCTCCCCAGGCAAGTTCATGCTTCTGTTACTCAGGAAGCTTCAGGGGTGCAGATTCTAAAACCAAGTGCAATGTCTGCTGAACGCTAAGTCTCAGGGACTGAGCTCAGCACTGCACGTGAGCTGTCTCCACCCCACAACGCCCTCTGCCCACGCAAACGCAGGTCAGTCCTCTTATGCCACCCGTGTTAGAGGTGGGCCCACGGAGGTTTGGGAGATCGACTACCTTGCTCACGATGACATAGCTAGAAAGTAGCTGAGCTCCCATCCAACTTCAGGCTGTCAGCCCCAAAGCCCAAAGCCACACAGTGCTGTATGGCCCACAGCCTCAAAACCAGTCCATTTCAATTCAGTTCAATGAGTCTCACCAAACTGGGCCACTGATGTAATTCAGGTTGTCTTGCTTTGAAATCTTTCTCTGATGGCTGCCTTTCAGACACCAGGTCCTCAGTATCTGAGGAGCAGGCGCTATAAACCGAAGGCTGAGGGACAAAGTGGGCAGAGCCAGCCCATCAAGGCTATGTGGCACTTCCGGCCCCAACCCACCCTGCTTCCTTAATAAGACATTTTCTTGTTTAGGCTGAAGAGAGACACAGTGAGAAAGTGGGTTCTTCTCTGATTCCATTGAACAACAATTCCCCACTCCCCCTTCTCCCAGCCCCTGGGAGTCACCATTCTACTTCGTGTCCCTACGAGTTTGACTACTCTAGGCACCTCATGTATATAGTGTCACACAATAGTTGTCTTTTGGTGACAGACTTACTTCACTCTGCATTATGTCCTCAAGGTTCATCCATGTTGTCACAGGTGTCAGAACTCCCTTCCTTTTGAAAGGCTGAACAGTATTCCATTGCAGGTATCCACCCCACTCTGCTCACGCCTTCAGCCATTGACAGACACCCGGAGGACACTCCCCTTTTGGCTATTGTGACCAATGCTGCTCGGGACAGGGGTGTTTTGTGTTTCCTTACGCTCAACCAAAATTTGTCTCCTTGTCACTTCTGCCCATTGGTCTTCATTCCACTCCCTTAGGTTCTTCCAAGGCAACCCCCCCCCTTTCCTCATAAGGAAACTTCCAATATTGGAAGACAACCCTGACACATTTTTGTCACCTCTTTGCTAGCCCGGATAGCACAAGGTCATTTCAGTCATTCTTTATATGATGCATTCTCCAAGCCTATCATCACCCTCACATGCTTTTCTGGAAAAATCTCCTATTACATTAACTTTTGTGGAAACGGCTTCCTACTATTGTTTCATCTTCAGCTCACGGGCCAATGAAAAACTCTTCGTCTAGAAAGAAAAACTCTTCATCTAGAATATCAACACATGCAAAGTCAGGTTTTCTGATTCTGTGGCTGTGCCACTGACGTTTTCGATTTCAATGCAGCAGGTTCACATTTATATGTGTTAAATCTCATCCTCTCAAATCTGCTCCAGACTTCCAGTCTACTGAGGTCACTTTTGCGTCACCCCATATGGCTCTGTGTCACTCAAAGAAAGTAGGAATCACATTAGTTGCTGTATCTATTGAACAGGACATGGTTAAAGCAAAGGTAAGTTTCACTGACCTCTCCTTTCAGATGATCATTTATAACACTCTTGAAATACATAAATTCAACCAACTGGAAATCCATTTAACCACAATATTGCTTAATATGCCTATTATAGTCTTAGCCACCAGGGTATAGAAGCCCTTGGCCAAAAAACAAAACAGTGGGAATCAAGGTGTACTAGGTTTATGGGCCTTCCCAAATCTTCCAGTGGAGTTGGTCCATAATCGGTCAGCTTATGATGCGTATTGGCTACTAGAGATCATGGCATCATTTTCCAAGCTGGAGTTCAATGTACTGGTGAAGAGTTTCACCAGAACGAATGTCAAATTCCCTTGGAGGTGGCTTCCAAAACCGCCTTTCCTCTTTTTCGAAAATCAGAAGACTATTTCTCCTATTTCTAGGATTCTGAGAACTTTTTGCATTCTTCATGATTGCTGAGAACAAGACTTTCAAGATTTCATCTGCAACTGTCTTTAATCCATGAGGATGTAACCACCTGCACTTGCAGACTGTAATCGGACTCAAAATGACCATGTAGTAATATGTCCCACCCAGCTCTATGGCACCTCTTTTAACCTTCTTTATCTGACTTCCCTATTGTTGATAAAGACTGAACCTAAACTCCCACTGGGACTCCATCTTCCCTCATTTATCCATTAACATCCCAATTTCCTCTAGCAACTGGCCCATCCACTCTTGCTAATTTTAATCTTCACTGCTCTTGTTGCACATTTAAGCCCTTGCATTGGTGGGGAAATAGGATTTGTGGTCCCCAGTGGGTAAGAGAGAAAATGCAGGCATCTAGGCACCAAAACTTACACCAGACTTTGGTTGGTTCTCCCACCATATAATGACGGCCTCTTCACTCCAGCTCTGCAACTACTATGAAAGCTGGCACAAGGACACCAAGGAAACTGGATGCCATCAAAGACAGGCATGTAAAGCAGCTTCGTTCATTGCCCCTGTATTGACCTGGGCCAAATCAGGCTTCGGTATCATCATGACTCAAACAAAGACCTGAACTCAATCTTCTAAACAGGGCACAGCTGTCACTTTGAAGAGGGACATTCTCTGCTGTTTGGACTGTATCACACCATATAGCATGTAAGCCTGTAGAATGCTTAGCAGTTAGGACACTCAATTCAATTGTACCCCTAGTTATTGTCATTGTGACAACCCTAAACAACCACATACATTTCCAAGTATCTCTGGTTGATATCTACTGACAGATGATCTTTAAAGTCCCTTTCGGCTCTGCTTTCCTGGGTCTATAATTCTTTGCAGACAGAAACTTTGAAGTTCTAAATTATTAATAACTTTAGGGTAAGTTTTAGTCAATAACATATTACATTATTGAAAGTCATTTTCTGGATGAATTAAAGGTAGTCTGTTCTGTCTCAACAGACATGCAACATTTTTATCCAATCTTTTAAGATTAACAGGGGTAACTACAAATCTAGACATTCAGAAAAACCAGGACACAATTAATCACTGAAGTCAATAGGATGAAAAGCCTCGATAAATTAAAAAAGGTTGACAAATTCTTATCACAGCATCACAATGAAGAAAAACCAGCTGCAGAACCTACATAGGATTTTTTCCCTTTGTTTTAAGAGGAGTGAGAGCCCAGCCAGTTTCCTTTTCTCTCTTGTGCCTTGAAATTCTCCTGCAAATCAAAAGAATTTCCACAAATCCAGGAGAATTACCTTCCTGCTCAGAAGTGTCTATTTGCCTTGTTTCAGAGCAAATAATTTAGTCCATCAACACAGTGCCTTCCAAGGGGCTTATTTTGTATCCTTTCTCTTTACAATACCTTCCTGCCTCCCCCACCCCCAGCTCGCACACACACACACACACACACACACCTGCCGCCCTCACCACTGACCCTGCCACAATGACCAACCAAGGAAAGCCAGCGCCGTGGTGGGCTGGCTCCCTCTCAGCAGAATTTGACACAATTATTCCAGTACAAGGCAGGGGTCCCTGCAGCCAGCGTGTACAGAAAGCATTTTCTCCTCAAAGCAGAAGGCCGCCTCCCCTACAAAAACGTCTGGGCCCTTCCAAAGCGCCTGAGCTAGTCCAGACAGAGAGAGGCGTGTAAAACTGAAGATGCTTTCCTTCCCCCCCTCTCTGGTGAGGGAGTAAAAATTGGGAAGGAGCACTTGTAAATCAGTGCCTTCTGTCAGGCTTCCTTTCCCTATCCAACAGGATCTAACTAGAACCAGCAAAACGTGTCGTGTCACGTTCTGGCATGGAGACGGAGGGACGAGAATTCAAATGCTGTGCACCCGTGGAGCTTTAAGACTCAGGCTTCTCCTACTGCCGTCTCGTTCCTTCCTGGTTTGGAGGGATGGGAGGAAAAACAACAAAGGATTTGGGGAATGCAGAGAAAAGAGTGAACGGACGGGGTCTACAAGAAGCTGAGATGCACGTAGCTATCTTGAAGACATTGGAAGTTGAGCCCAAACCTCAAACTCATTTTTGTTTTTCTGCGGATTATCTGGCAGAGAGAGCCAGCCCTGGGGCACCCAGGCGCCCAGCACATGGATTCGGGTCTGCCGTTCGGACTGAGAACAGGCCTTGCACAAAGGCTGTGCAATCCCCACAGCTTCTTCCACCAAATACAGAATAAATGGAAGTCACTCGTAAGGACAGAGCCAGTGAACATGAACTTATCCTGCAGCTGTTGGGATCTAGGTGAGATAACACAGTTCCTGGCAATGAGTCCCTGCAACAACTCGTGTTATGAAACACCTCACCCACCCAGAGGTCTGCATATCTGAAGAGTTTCTCATCCCCTCCTGTGTCTAATCCGGCTTTTTCAGGAGGCGGCCGTTGGTCATAGACTCATTTGTCTTTGCTTCCTTTCTCCATTTCTGAGATTAGCAAACACCGTCAGCACGTATTGGGTCAGGCTCCATGCTCGGGGGTGGGAGGGGTTGGCAGGGAAGCCTTTTCCTTTTAGGTTCTCACCCAGGTGGTTGATACCCGTGGCCCATACCTGGGCAGCAGCAACGGGGAGGGACAAAAATGGTGGGAGTCGAGGCCTGTTGAGGTGGTGGCATGGACAGGTTGTGGTGACGAACAGGATGTGGCGAGTAAGGGAAGGAGAGCATCGGGGTGACTCCTAAATTTTGGCATGAGCCACTGGGTGAAAGTTGAAAACATAGAAGTGTTTTAAGAAGCAAGTTTAGGGGAGATTCTGCTTAAGTCCATTTCAGACAAGGTGAGCTTGAGCTGCGTGTGGGATCTCCAAGTGGACACGTTCCAGAGGAAGTTGGCCCAATGGGTCTCGTGCTTAGGACACCGATCCGGGGTCACGACATGAGTCTGGGAGGCACGGCACTCAGGCATCTCATCAGGCGCGCAGAAAGGAGGGGTTGGAGAAGTCGCATGTCTCTTTCCAGCCCCCAAAGAGATAAGAGGATCTAAGTGATCCCACGGCGCTTTGGGGATGGATCACTAGCCTAGATTTCAAAGCAAGACGCTGAATCAGCGAGGAAAATCCCATGAAGTCACCAAAGGCAGCGCTGGCTGGCCAGGAGGGCCAGCAGCTTTCAGTGACAGGCACGCAGCCTTGGGCCAGTCCAGCTTCGCAGAGCCTCCCTTTCCACCCGGCCAGACCCGGCCAAGAGTGGCACGGCACAGCCTTTCAAAAGTCACAGGCAGGTGGGGGTTCCCCGGTGGTGCAGCGGCTAGGCTTCAGCGCTCCCAGCGCCGTGGCCTGGGTTCGGTTCCCAGCCAGGGAACTACCCCCCCAAAAAAAGTCATAGGAAGGCACGGCCAAACCAGCTCCCCCAGAATGACTTCCCAGCACGTGGATTTAGCAGCAGATTCAATACTTTCTAAACTGCTTTCTTTTAAGGGAAGTTGACCTGCCTCCATCCCAAGAGCGTCAACATCTTCCCAAACTCTTGGACGACGCCCCACCCACGTGGCAACAGCATAACAAGCAGCGTCTCTCTCCGAGTCCAGCGGAGTTCCCCAAGGGGTCCTTGTTTTCCTAAAGGCATAGCACCTCTGTGGGTGTCACACGGACGAAGGCCATCCACAGGTGAGGTGCAATGGAACTGTGGGGGCTGAGGGAGTGCAAATAGGGGAGAAGGGTGGGGTGCACGTAGCAAGGCCAGAGCCGGGTGGGGCCGAGGCTGCCGGCTAAGGACCTGCCTCTCACAGAAGCGGGGGATGGCGACGCCCACCCCTTGGGGGCTGACCGTTGTTTATTCTTGGCTGAGGAGGACTTCAGGTTTTCAAAAGAGAGGAAATGAGAAATCAGGAGAAAACCCCAAAGGTCTTATTACTAAATAAAACTTAAATTCTCAGAGAAACGCGCACATTGTCCCCAAACATCCCCGGGCCCCACAGCACGAGCGCGCTTCCCCGTTACCAGGAAGAGTTGTGGTCGGTTTGTGTGTTTGTGGGTTTGCTTTGGGCCATTAGAACATTAACTGATAAAAAAGGAAAAACAGCAAGTTCATTTTCAGGGTTAACTCAAGACCATCTCATCCCAACTTCTGGCCAAATAAAAACAGCCGCGGCGGGAAGTGGGGGGCTCCCGGGGTATTCGGGGTTTTCGAAGGGCAGGGCCATAATGAGAGGCAAAGCACTGTTCTTCTCTCCTTTTCCTTCGATCTCGGACTCTTAGTGAGGTTCCTTTTTACTGCAGAGCAGTGTTAGCTCTCCTCCTGTCTTTCCACCTTGCCATAGCACTCTGTGTGAAAAACACTGAGCACTTACTCGAGTCCCGGGGAAGGTTTCTTAAGAACCCCCGCAGGGCCACCCAACTCCGAAGAGCCAGGACCCGGGGAACAGCCTGGGTCGGACCAGGCGCCAGCTGCTGTCCTCGCAGGAGTGCGGCCGGGCCCTGGTCAGCACCGTCCAGCCCAGCCGCAGCCGGACTCTGGGCGTTCGTCCCGGTCCACGTAAACTCACGCCTCAGCGTCTAGCACTCAACCACGGACAGGAGTGGCCACAGGTTTCGGTCCATCCTCGCAACTCCAGGAGGTTGTTCCATGCTGTGTTACGGATGAGGAAACTGAGGCCCAGAGAGGTGGAGAAACCCCAGGGAACAGCACTAGAAAAGACTGGAACTAGGACTAAAATAGAGCTCTTCTAACTCCGAGGTGTCACGTCCCAGGTGCTGACGAGAGGTGGAACGTCCTGCACGGTGGCGGGAGAGACGGGCGTCAGAAGCACAAGTGCCTATACACAGCCATGCTAATAAGGCATCTGCAGTGAGCACGCCCATGCTGGGGTACAGATTCCCCCTTGAAATGCTGTGTCCCCAGCATTTCCTAACAGGCATTCTGCAGGGCCGAGCGGTGCCCTCTCTCCTCCCCCATCAGCTGAACCCAAGAATAAGCCTTGCTGTTTCCCGTGGCTGGGTCTTCAAGAAGGAAATGGGGCTCACACTTCCAGCCCCAGTGGACCAGACCCAGATACTTTGATGAAGGAGGCCATGTCGTCCTTTGGTCTCCGTGTCACCTGGCTCTCTGGGTCACAGAATGCTATAGCAGTGCTCCTCAAACTTGAATGAATCCCCCGGGAATCAGCAAATGCTGATTCAGGGGGCCTCAAGGGGGTCCTGAAATGCCGAATCCCAAACAAGCCCTCAGGGCCGTGCTGCTGTCCCGAGGACCACACTGTCAGCAGCAAGGATGGAAACCGGCAGAGCTAGAACGGGCCATAGAGACAGGCTGGCCAGATGTCCCATCTGAAACGGGACAGGACTACTGTTTTCTGTCCCATTCATAATGGGCCGTCCGGTCAGCCTACGTAGAGACCCTCACTCGCAGTGCTCCTCAAACTGTGTTCCCCGGGAGTTCTGACAAGGCATCAGGGGGTAACTTGGAAGACCAGGAGGACCAAGAGACCCTCAGCACCCCTGCTTCCGTCAGAATGGCTCTGCTTTTCCAAACTTTAGAAATTGAAACTTTTTATGCGATTTCATTGGATAACAGGGTTCCTTTGTTTTATTAGTTTGAAAGCTGCTGCTTTAATCCGACGACCTCGATTTCCAGAAGACAAGTGAGTCACGCAAGATGACACAGCTAATTGGTGGTCAAGCCCGTTCAGAGCCCTGGCCTCTGCTTCCCCACCCTGGCCTCGTTCTCTTTGGGATAAGCTCTGCAAAGTGCCCTGATCCTGTGGTTTCTCTTTGTTCTCTTGGGCTGACCAAAGGAAACCGACCAGAATCCCACAATGCTCGACTCGTGGAGGGCAGATGTGCAGCTCCCCCACGCCATGTGCCCTAGCACTTCAGTTGCCCTGCCATCTACACCTGACAAGTCAGGGCAGCCAGCGGAGGTGGGAAGGAGCTTACTGGAGGTAAAAGTCAGGAGCACTCCCTGAGGCAAGATGGGGGGTGGCAGGGGGGTTGGAACTGGTCCACAGGTGGGCAGGCATGTGCTTGCAAGACCTCAGAATTCCTTGTCTCCAAGGAGGGGCCCAACTGACTCACCCGGGCACTTCCAGACAGCTTACTTCAAGCTGCTTTGCAGCAGGCATGCTAGGGCAGCCGCAGGGCCCCCGCTGAAAACGACCGTTTGTCACTGGCACGAGCAAAGCAGGAGCCGGGGAAGGTGCGTATAGACGGGAGGAGGGATGTGAAGAGCATGTGACCATGAAAGATCAGACACTGAGGCCAGCAAGCCTGGGCCAGGTGGTGGTCTGAGGAAAGCAGAAGACACGGTCCCTGGCCCCCAACACGCTACAATCTGCAGAGGTTGTGAAGAGGGAAAACGATATATGTGACACAGTTAGACAATAGTACAAAACGGCAGGTAATTGAAAACTAGACCGAAGCATTGAGGTGTAACAGCCACCGCAGGTCAGTGTAAAAGAGATCCCCATGGGGTGGCATACAAAATGCATTGAAGGCCACATGGCAGCATGGAGGATGGGGAGGACATGACAGGAAGAAAGAAATAAGTCATGGATGGTGACCCACATGATCAGAGGGACCAGTGGCTGCTATCAACAACCGCTGGATGGGTGCAACATGAGTTAAATCTTCCAGAAAGCAAGGGAGGGCGTGTTGGGCTTGGAATTAGACTCCTCCTAGCAGAACCCCAATGGACCCAATCCAGTCCAGCCCAATTTCAATCTGCCCCTGCATTTCCACAGGGTTTATAGAATTTCCCAAGCTTCTGGGAAACTCTAAGAACTCTGCTAGAAGTCTAGGCAACAGGAGAAACGATGAGCTCCACTCAGTGGTGGTCCTGAGCCAAGGTCAAGGTCATGTGCCAAAAATCCATGCACTGTTTCTGGCTCCAGCGAATGCCTGTCTACCCAGAGACTTGGATACACCCCGAGAATAGAATCAGGTCTGCCCCAGGAAAGACACCAACCCCAGAGAGTCAGAGAGACTAAACACCTGGCTGGAAGGAGAAATCCATCACCACTCCTGGGTACTCTTATCTCTGTCTGACCTGCAGAGCAGAAGGGAGTCTTGTTAAAATCTCATCCCTGACTCACACACCATCTTCCCACATCTACATGCCTGAGGTAGGTAAGTTTGAGTGAAACCCACTTCCCAAGGGTTCTCTGCTCAAAGATGAAATTGCCAACCCTACCGCTTCCTGGCTCAGCACCTCATCTCCCACCTCCACAGCACCCTCTTCTGACCCCTGCCCTGTGGTTCAGCCAAAGCAGCTCTATGGCCTGAAATCTTCTGGCTCATTGGGCTTCCCAAGGCTTGTACACAACATATCGTTGGTCCTTGACCCTAGTCTTTCTCATCACAACTTTCCTACTGCCCTTCAGCAAGCTGATTTGGGTCCTTTCCAAAGGACAGCTACAACCTCCTGGGGAGTTAATTTCCACAGGGAGACCGTCAGGACTGAACGGAGCCGTAGAGTCCGCCTTCTCCAAACCCCATTGCATGACAAGTGAGAAAACTAAGATGCATCGATGTGCAGTGACTTGTCCAGGGTCACACAGATCCTTGACAGCAGGGGCAAGCTGGGCTCCTAGTCTTTCAATTCCCAGACCCCAGTGAGTCTGACACACCTTATGAGAAGGCGATGGTATTGCCCAAGACCCTACCTGACCTCCAGTTAACCATTTGCCTTGAGCCATTGCAAGTAAAGACTGATATCTGATGACCATGTATGCGATCCTGGTGGCGGGAAGGAGTTGAACCTGGGTCGGAGGTCTGATTTTATTTTTCTTCACTTGCAAGTGTCAGCCAGAGATGACTAAGGTGCTGACCAAGGTGGCACTCCCTCACAGCACAGTCACCTCAAAAAGGAAGACAAGGTATAAAGAAGGGTAGTCTATGCAAAGTGCCTCACTAAAGAGTGAAATGGCGAAGCAGAGCTTATTAGCACCCTGGTTATGGCTTGCAACAATTGTGTGATGGATTTAGGTCACTCTGATGCCCCCTTTCAGACATTCAAGCCATGCATTGTCTGCAACTGTTCTCTCAGCCCCAAGCAAGAGAAACCCCGCGCACACCCCACCGTCGATCCTGCTGGAAAGAATCTGCGTGGGTCTGGCAGGCTGGCCCAAGTGGAACGAGCACTGGGCGAAGAGCCCAGGACACCCAGGTTTACCTGTTGTTCACTGAGTCACCTTAAGCAAGTGGGTTCCCCTCTCTGCATTCACCTGTGTGAGAATTAAGCTGGGGGCAGAGAAGTGACCAAAACGAACTTCCCCAGGTAGCTCTCTGTGTCAGGGCAGTCTGTGACATTGACGCATAGAAACATTTTTTTCTCTGTTTCCATTGAGGGCGGAATAAGAACACGGGACGCTAATGGTCATTGAACTTGCGCTCTGTGGCCAGGACGGTGCCAGGACTCACTCCGGCCTATGATGTGATATCGTAGGAGCCGTAGATGTAGAAACCCTGATCATCAATGGAAAGGTGCTCCTATAAAGTAACACAGGTAGCGAAAGCCAAGATTTAAATATATGGTTCTGTGACTCACAAGATCTTCTTTGTGCCATACACCACACTGCCTTCGATCAAAGATAAGTTCACATTACTTAGACATTGGTGGGGGATGGAAGAGAGAGGAGAGGAGAGAGCGCGAGTGATGAAGAATTCAATGCCAGCCGTCAAGGTTAAGTAAATGAATGATGAGCCTGAAACTAAATGGTAACTGATTGCCATTTAAAGCATCAGAGATTCCGGTCCAGCAAAGGGTGGCAACAAAGGACTTCAGGCCCTAGGTTGGTGGATTTATTTTTTCTTTTTTGAGGAAGCTGAAATCCAGAACTTTAGGTGAAACCATGTAATTTATATCTGTGGCAAGTAACTCACCAAAAATGCTAACCGTCATGCAAGCCGAATGACATCAGTCATGCCCAGAGTCAACCCACAGCGCCCAGTGTGCAAACTCCAGGGATTTAGAATAATCTCCCAACCACAGGAATGAGCCAGGCTAAAACATTTCACTTTGGGACTGTGGGAAGGCCTCCTCACTGGATTTCCTTTTCAGAGAAAGTGATCTTGCTGAAACGTTCAGAGCTCAGAAACTAGGGTCCTGTGATGCCATGAGCCCACTAAAATTACTGGGGCTCACACCAGCAATCCCATTCTCTCTTGGGGAGTTTGGGGGAGCCACACACGCATGCTACTAAAGCCAGTAAGAGTATCCTTTTTCTTTCTTCTTTTTTTTTTTTCCTAATAAGCAACAAATTATTTGAGAGGACTTGGTTGAAAACTAGTTCTACCCCTATAGTTAAATCCAATTATACCATAATTACAGGGAGTCTGCACACATCAGAGCTTTGTTGGAAAAGAATAGGAACACTGCAGTTGGGCAGAGCTAAACCTATAATTTCATCTACCGTCACCCTGCCAGACCTTCGTGGGAAAGGAGACTCGTTGAGCTCTTGATTCCCCACCAGCGGACAACCAAGTGAATGCCTCTAGGCCGCTGCGTGGCGCAGGCTCTCTGAGGGTCAGAAAAGACAGGAGGAGGGGGGGTGTCTTGTATTTCCTTTCAAACTGGTGGGGCAAATAAGGGTTGGCTCCTATTTTCCAAGCCCAAGCAGAATTAAGTTCCAGACCTACAGAGAAAAAGGAAATTCCTAGTCATTCTTAAATCCTTACCATTTCCTACTTTTACTATGATTATTTCTGAGGTGGGAGGAAAACCTTGAGAAGGCTCTGTCGTTCCTTGCAAAAGAGCCTATTGAACTTGTCCGTTTTGGCATTCTCACAGGGACCCAGGGCCTTCAAACTTGAGGGAAATGTTAAATTGTTGGCTACACCTAGAGGCAGAAGTACTGAAGCTCAGAAGATTCACTAGGTGCAATACTATAACTGCAAATTTTGTCAAATAAACAACTTCTGCTGAAAGTCACAGAAACCCCAGGCTTCCTTGCGATGGAGCACCTAGCACGGGGCCTCCTGGGGGAAAGGGTTTCTCAGGGCTTTCCCGAGGACAGGGTTAACTTCCTAGCAGTAACATCATGCTATAATCCCTCCCTAATCCTCATGTCACCGTTGTTACCAAATACGTGACTGAAAGGAAGGGAAGTTTTCGTCACTTCATCCAGCAGGCATTAAACCCTGACACTGCGCGGGGCATTGTGGGTCTTATGAGGAAAAGAAAAATGACTGAGAACCTGAAAACGTGCTGGGAAGGATAATAGCAAAAAGCCTCGGCCCAAGGAGTCAGGGAAGGCTTCCCTCGAAATCTAAATTCTAACCCTCACTAGTTAGGTTGCCTCAGGCAAGTTACCTAACCTCAGTATCCATGATCTTTGCAATGTCTGCGCCAGGAGGGCGACAGGAGCAAAACAGGAGGACAGCCCTTGTAGAACAACCATACGAGACGCATTCAGGGCACGTTAGGGGGATCCGGCTCTGCTCCTGGGCGAAGGGACAGCACAGGAGACAGCCAGGGGCCACCTGCCCCCAACGGCGGGAGCTGTGCCATGGGAAGCCCAGGTGGGAGGATGGGGGCTGAGAACGGGGAGGGCAAGGCAGCGCACGTCCGGGAAGAAAGAGGTGGTGCTTCGGGATTGGGTGTAGTCGCTCTACTCAGAGGAATACTCCAGGTGGAGGACTGTGTGCCCGTGAGAGCACAGAGTCAAAAACATTCACGGGGACGCCATCTCTTATCAACAGAAAGCATCACGTGACATTGGAGTTTGGGTTCCAGGACCAGAACCAGGCCCTCTGCGGGGTCCCCCAGGTCCCTGTCCCAGCGTGCTGAGTGCTACCGAGGAGCAAAGAAGGTGGGGGAGCCGGCCCTCGGGAAGCAACAAGGAGAACCAGTGAAGGGGGCGAGAGGGAGGCGCAGACTTGTGTTGCTAACTGGTTAACAACCGGCGCTCGGGAGGACCCCGATTTGTAGCGTGGCGTACGTACTCCCACCGCGGCTGATCTCAAACTGCCAACACGTTCCACAACCAGATGGCACAATGGATTCCCGAATTTCAACCATCGGCTCTCCAAGGGGTAGCCAGCTGCAGTACGGCTCGGGGTGGGGAAATGCCAGCCCGCCAGGTCCTCAAGTTCACATTTTGGACTCTGGGCTGTGATAAGCCTCTCCAATGACTGTGAGGCTCTCCATAGTTTGGGGGGACTATCCCCATGCACTATGCAGGTGTTACTTTTATGCTCACTTTACTGATCACCAAAGGGCGTGTCAGAGTCCAGGTGACTTAAGTAAACGGCATAGTTAGCAATTCAGAGTTTGGCTTCAAACCTAATCTGCTCTCTCCCTGCCTCTCCACCCACTGAGGAGTCTCACCGCCTGACACTGGGTTCATTCCAGTTCCGTGAGCACGAGTCCCTTCCCTAGCTCCTCCCCATCCTCAGTTTCAAAAGATGCTGAGTAGACTGAGGTCTTCAGTGCTCCCAGCCTTTGGAGAGTGAATCCTAGGGTTAAGCCTGAAGCTCAATTCTCCGTCTTTCCCAGCCCCCCAGCCCCACCCCAGCATCCCAAACCCCAAACAACTTCCCACGTGCTTCTTTCCAGCCCGAGAAGCTACAGCAATCTTGTCACCTACAAATAAGTTGCTTCAGTATGGCTACACTTTCCTGCTTAAGATGTTGCTCAAAACTGCTGAGCTCAGCACCAGCGCTGGCCTCGCCAGGACCGGGGACGAGATGGAGGAGCTGGCGCCTGCTGGTGAGAGCAGAGACTGTGCTCCACAATCCCCCCCCCCCACCCCAGCGGAAGTTTGCTTTTTCATCGTGTTGTCCAAGGGTTACAAGTATGAGAAGACAGACCCCCCACCCTGGCTTATATCTCCCACTCACAGATCAGCAAGGGTTTGTGATGAACCTTTCACAGAAATGTTTTGCAGCTATCCAACCATCCCCCTTCTTGTTCTACCTCATCCATTTTGCCCGCCTCATCATTTTTCTGTGGCTATTAGGCAAGCCAGGCTAAAACACTGACATTATATTAATAATCAACTGCGGGCACATATGCGTGCGCACACGCATGCTCACCAGCCCTCCCTGCGCTGAGCGAAGCAGCCTCGTGGCCTCAAGCCTGCGGGTCTCCATATACCAGCATCTGGGTCAGTTTCTCCCCGCTTTAAAACTTGCCCCTCTGTTGCTGATCTTTCCTCTTGATTTAGCAAACTCTAACTGGCATCTGATCACACACACGCACACACGCGCACACACACGCGCACACACACGTGCACACGCACGCACACACAC
>PVJL010003777.1:0-136373 GCA_004026885.1 Lyroderma lyra
CTTTTCATGATTTGAAAATAAGTGTATCAGTGAGGTTTAACTTAGGCCCCCCTCTGATAAACATAAAGATTCCGTGCCTACCCTCCCCCTGCCCCACACTTCGTCCCTTCCCTGCCCACCCCAGTACCCTAGAATTTCCACCTGTGAAAACCTCTGCTTCCTCTACTCTCAACCAAGAATCGCTGGTATATACAGCTTATCTCTGTCTCCGCCAGCCAGGAGGATTTTATGAGGCTTCCCTTTTGGTAGATTGTAATAGGAAAATCATAGATTTGGAGGTAAAGCTTTTTTTTTTTGCTTTTTGGTATGTGGGTAGCTCTCTGGCCGGGAATCGAACCCAGGCCACAGCGCTGACAGCGCCAGTGCCGAAGCCTCAAGCCACTACACCATCAGGGAACTCCCTGGAGGTAAAGTTCTAAAGAGAAATTAAAACATTTTTGGAGTCTGCTCACACCTGCTCTCAATGCTTTTCCTTATAGGAAGAGAATGTATCTGTATAAGTTAGAGGGCAGGAAGTTCCCTGATGGTGTAGTGGCTTGGGGCTTCAGCGTTGGCGCTGTCAGCACTGTAGCCTGGGTTCGATTCCCAGTCAGGTAGCTATCCATATACCGAAAAGCAAAAAAAAAAAAAAAAAAAAAAGTTAGAGGGCAAAATGCATATTCTATTACATTTTTTTCAAATAAGATGGAATTCCTGATTTGAATCTCATGTATTTAACGATTGGGGACATGTGGATTTCTACCACTAGAGGTCACTATTTCCATTATTTTTAGGATTACTGTGTCTCAAAGTAATGTCTCACATGCTGAAGAGATAGAGATAGATAAAAGGTATATGTGTAGTAAGTAGTAGCTTCAGAGCTGAATTCAAACAATCTTTGCATCAGCATGGGTGTCCCAGGCACTCTTCTAGCTGCTAAGAGGCTCACAGGCCCAGGGAGTTTAGTACCACACACGTGCTAGGGGTAAAATGCTTGCGGGGGTGGGTCAGGGGAAGGATGAAATTTAAAGGACTTCTAACAGTCTCTCTCTCTCTCTCTCTCTCTCTCTCTCTCTCTTTCTTATTCACCATTTTTCACTCATACATCCTATTATGTATTACTAGGTAAAATATATGGAATTTGTTAGTTAACACTGTCATAAAATCCATTTTGTGAAATAATTTTTACCATTTCCTAAGCCGATTTCTTAAACATCTTTACTCCTATCACTGTCTCAAAACAGTTCTTGTGTGTATAAATGATAAAAGTGAGCTAAGCCTAACATGATAATATGCTATCAGTTACCATGGCTAAAACGAAAACATTTTACTTGAATTTAGAAAATATCTGAAAGTTTTCCTTCTTCCTCCTCTGTTGAAGATGAAGTTCTTCACATAGACTTAGGCACATGTTTCATTGGTACATCTTGCCTAGAAGAAGTTTGCAAATGAAACCATGATGCCAGTCTACATTCCCGTGGTCCTGACAGTTCTGTAATGCGGCCCGGTGACACTGAGTGACTTGCCTCCCAGTCAGTCAGAGGCAGAGCTTGACCAGTGTCTGGCAGGGTCCAGATTGGCCTGTCTCACTCAGGTTGCTTAATCAGGCAGGTGTCAGCAGAGTCCCACATCTCTTGGCCTTCTGTGACACTCCACTCTGATCTCTCTCAGCTGCACCTAGCCAGAGAAAAGGATCTGCCCTAGGGAGACCTTTGTGTTTACGGTTGAGTTATCTCTTACACAGCAGTAGATTATTCTAAAATTAGAGAGTGAGACAAAACTCAAACGTATTTAAAATTACTTGATGCTGGATTAAGTGGTTAGCTTTTGTGTAGGGACTGTGCTGTATCCAAAACAAGTATCTCTAAATGCCAGGAATGCACCCAGCCTGTCACGTCTTAATACGAGAGGCGCAAGGAAGTGAGTGAGGCTACCTGACAGTCACAGCTGCACGGCGACCGTCACTTCCACTGCTAAAGTGGCTGCACTTCCTTTTCGTTTTGTCCTTTGTGCGTGTAATTGAATTCGCATCAACTCCTTGCAACTCCACATACATAATCCAAGTCCACACACGTATATGCTCTTGTCACGGTGTTGACTCCTCTAATGCAAAAAAAATAAGGGAGTTCCCTGGTGGTGCAGTGGCTAGGCTTCGGCACTGTCAACGCTGCGGCCTGGGTTCGATTCCCAGCCAGGGAACTATCTACCATTAAAAAAAATAAATTAAAAAAAAAAAAATTCAGAGTTGAATACAAAAGACGTGTTTTAAACCTGGCACTGTGGCTTTCACTGTGTTTTTGGTCACATTCTCAATTTTGTGTGCAAGGCACCCTTAAAGTAAAATGATGCTACAGACCTATGTTGCAAGGGCTGCATGGTGTGTGTGTGTGTGTGTGTGTGTGTGTGTGTGCTTTTGCACGACTCCTTCACTCTTTGCCTGGTCCCGTGAGGCCACCAGCAAAACGGCAGAAGTGCTGTCCGGGTGGAGGTGCATTCTGCAGCAGAGCACACGCCTTTGTGATGTTCCAAAAGTAAAGTGATCTTTTTAAATGTCTTCATTCTTTTCATCCATGACAAAAATGACACGTGAAAAAGGTGGTTTATGAAACAAACATGGATGTAAGTTGTACAGTTTTATTTAGATTGCATCAGATTTACTTAAAACCGATCCATGTAATGAGAAGGTCATTTTACACATTGAGTTTGAACTTGTTATAAAGACACTGAGTTTTTAAGTGGCATTTATTGTTGACCTCTCACTTCTATGTGAATGAAATGATTTCTCCTTAAGCGTAGTATTAATACCTTTTCTGCTACAAGTCTTTGTAGAGCACTTTATATGCTTTCCTTTCTGAAGGTTCTCATTTACCAAGTTCTGAAGCTGTTTTTAAAATATTGATTTTTTTTAGTACCACAACTCTAATAATAGTGAAATGTCCATGTTTCAGTGAAACATGGTTTTTGTAATAAAAATTTAAAAAGAATACATCTCTGATCTGACTTTTGAAATAAGAAATTGAGCGTATTACTTACCATGTGTCTTGAAGAGGATTCTGAATCTTAATGACCTATTAAGGTAAAAAGAGTTTTCAAGAAATAGGAAGTCTTAAAAAAAAAAAAAAAAAAAGGAAGTCTTTAAAGGCGCGCTGGGCTTTCCTTAAAATGGAAATACAGGGAGTTCCCTGGTGGTGTAGTGGCTTAAGGTTTCGGCGCTGGTGGCCTGGCTTCGTTTCCCAGCCAGGGAGCTACCCACATAGCAAAAAAAGAAAAGAAAAAAAAAAGGAAATACAGTTCGTCTGCCCGTGGAGAACCTCACAGGTACAAGTACCTTTGGTCAGTGAGAGGACGTAGGAAGGCCGATCGTGAGATGATATTAGATTGATTCGTAAGCTAATAAAAATAGTGATTTTTGCCCCTTGTAATGTTAATTTTTTTTCTGTTTATGAAGATTTATGTTGTTTGCATTTTTACCATGAAAATGTAGGGGGGTTCCCTGGTGGAGTAGTGGCTGGGCTTCGGCACTGTCACCACCGCGGCCTGGGCTCTGTCCCCGCTCAGGGAACCAAGCAAAAAAAAGAAAATGCATTTATAAGTCATTTGTGTAATGTGAAAAACATTAAAATTTAAAGTAATACGTAATAATTTTAGAGATTTGGAAATCAACCATCCCCCTCCCCCCCAAAAAGAGAGGAAAATGATTGTCATTCATCCTCCCATCCACAGGCCATGGAACACGTTTTCCGTGCATTGGTACATAAAAACACACACGTGTCATGTGGGCAGAGAGTTGATACAATTTTGAATCAATCCTTTTTTGACTTAGCATTAAACACAGCATCCGGCAGAAGTAACTCCCTTTTTGTGAGCTGGTCATCTATACCAAATCTTTTATTACAAAATCAAAGCAGGTAATTCTGTAACATGATAGTATTTTAACTGCTTTAAAAAAGGGCATTACTCAGTAGATTACAGCAGTTTTCAAATTTGATGAAGGATCTAGCCAGAATCACACATGAAAGCTCTTCCCAGCCATCCATTTTGCAATTTTGCAGTTCAGGAATGAAGCAAAAAGAAAGATTGTTAGCTGAGCCTTGAATTGATGAAAATGAAGAGGTTTGTGTTGATTTGGCCAATGAAAAGTATTTTAACATTTGTTCTTTAACAGCAGAGAGAGAGAAAAGGAAAGATGAGTTACTCGATATTGCCAAGTCAAAGCAAGAACGTATCAACGCAGAACTGCATAATCTCAGACAGGTATGTCTGCAGTTACACTTTGGCTATTAGGTGGGAAACATTTATAAACAAACATCAAATTAGGAAAAGTATGTGTTGATTTTATTATTTTTTATTTATTTATTTGCTTTTTGGTATGTGGGTAGCTCCCTGACTGGGAATCGAACCCAGGCCGCAGCGCTGACAGCGCCAGCGCCGAAGCCTTAAGCCACTGCACCACCAGGGAACTCCCGTGTTGATTTTATTTATAGTGCTTTTGGAATCTTAACTACATTAAATATGTATCATATTTAGCTTAGCAGATAGGGTCTTGTTTATGGTAATTAAACGTTAGTCTAACAAATCTTGGTGCTAACAAGGAAAAAAATAAAAGCAAAAACTTTTAACATATTTCTGTAGTCACTATCTGACCTGACTGTTTTAGCGTTTAAAAGTAGTTTATTGTTGGCTCAATTTAGTTTTCCTGTTACATATTATATTGATTTATCAATATCTGTGGCAGGTTTATGTAAAACAACAGAGCGATCTGCAGTTTCTTAATTTCAATGTGGAAAATTCTCAGGAATTAATACAGATATATGACTCAAAGCTGGAGGACGCAAAGGCCCTGGAATCCAGGTAATAGTAGGGAGATGCTATTAATAAGACCTTGTATTTTATTCCATCATTCAGTCAGTATGTGTTACATCCTTGCTATGGGCCAGTACCTATTGGTATTCCCTATATAATAGAGAACGGATCTATGTGAGCTAATAGTGGTCATTACGGGTTGTGGCAAGAGCTGAATTTAGAATTTTAGGTAGGACCCTACTTTAGCCACTTGATAAAAGAATTCATTAAACATTATTTGTGTGTCTGTTGTGTAAAAGGCTTTGAGCTGAAGTTGGAACCGCAGGGATGATTCATTCGTTCGTTCCACTGAGCATTCGCATTGTTGTAGGCACTGGGGCAGGAATAAGGAAAATAAAGATACATAGGACAGGGTACTCGCCTAAAAGAAGTAATGCCAAATGAGTTAGGCCAGACTACAGTGGGAGCTCAGCTAGCTGTGGGCGAGCTTGCTCTGACCTTGATTTTCCTGTTTCTTTGTCACTAGAAGGAGACTTTGTCCCTCACCTGTGACAGGTAGTGTGTGAATTAAATTTGGCCTGCCTGTCCACTGAGTCGTGAGAAAGGACAGGCTTCGGGAAGTGAGCCTGTGAGCACCTCCTCGGTAGAGGTTGTGGGTTGGAATGCCAGGGACAAGGGTCAGTTTAGGCAGTGTGACTGGGGACACTGCACCCAGCACTCTCTTGCAAGCCAGAGCCCCCCACACCCAGACTCCTTTTCCTTTTTTGATGAAAGAGACTTCCGAATCTGTAGAGAACTTTTGTGATGACATATGCCGAGGCGCAAGATCTCAGATGCTGCTGAGAATGACAGTTTTGCAGCTTATTTCACTTGTGTACGTTAGAATCAAAGGAGAAGACGTAAGGCAGCAGGTAGATTAAGGAGGCGGGAGGGAGCCAAGGGGGGACTCTCTAGGACTGGATAAGGGCACACTGAAGAAACACACACCTCCTGTACATCGGCGGGTACAGGATAGTTAATGACTAGCATTTCCAGCACCTAGTGAGGGTATGTGTGGGTTCTCTGATCACGTGTTCTGATGGTCCTGGGCTCTGGTGCCAGAGGGTTGTGCCATCTAGGAGTCGGAGAAGGAAATTGCTCTGACACATCTAAGGTATGTTATCCTGGATGTGTAAGAACCGTGGGCAGTGCTCACTTCAGGTAGAGACGGACCTTTGCTAAGGAAGCTGTAGCCCTGGCACCTGACTACCCGCTCTGAGCTGCCCAGTTAGGAATTTGTGATCAGACCTGCCGGTGTGGTTACTCTTGGTCACTGACCTAGTCAGGCCTGCCGTGTGCCCCTTCTGGTTTATCACATGGCCCTTTTTTTCCCACACTTTTTGTACTTCATTACCCTGCGAGGTACCTGTGCCAGGTGGTTGAGGTGATTCTTTAGGAGCATAAAATGGCTCATGCCATTCTAGAAGGAGAGGGTTGGGTTTTCCAAGGGACCAGAACTACACAGATGAGAATACCTGCATCTGTCGGACAGGAGAAACTTGATTTATGCAGTATTCTTCATTTTTATTTTCTGCGCATGTGTCATTTTTACTTTAGACCAGCTTTCGATATGCAGCTACGTATGTATCCAGCAGGTAAATGAGATGTCATGAATTCAGTGTGGTAAGACATTTGCTACTGTCCACTTTATCTTTGTGCCTTGAATCTCCCATCCCCTTTCAATCCTGACTTTACCTGGATTTATTGTGAACCTGATAAGAGGAAGAGAAGCATCAGGCCAATCCACAAGTATTTACAGAACACCTGGTACCTGGTGAAGTCTGTCCTAGGTGCCAGAGGATTAAAAAATGGCATCTACATATAAAAAAATCTATTGAGACGACAGGATATGTGCACGAAGCAGTTCGTGAACAGTATGGTTGTAATAGGAAATTCGCTGCTTGGTTAATGCCATAATACAGGCAGCTCTGACTTGTGGCAGAGGCAGCAGGAACAGAGGGAGTTAAGGATGGGAAAGAGCAAGTGCGTGTGGGACTCGGGGGTCAGAAAGACTTCCTGGGGAGCCCAGGCTGAAACTGGGCTCGAGGAAGGAGTAAGTATTCTTTCTTGTATTTCGTTTCAAACACGTGTGTTGATAGGCTTCGGCTCAGCTAATGACGTTTGGGTGAACTGTGTAGAACGCGGCAGTATCAAGTGTGTCTTATAATTTCCATGTTTTGGTCACGCCACCCCAGCAGAGACATGTGTTTGTCAGACCTTGAAAATGACCAGCCAAAGGTCGACGTGAAGAGGGAGAAAAATCAGAAGCCACTGGTTAAGGACCAAAAATTTGAGACCACGTTGGTTCAGCACAGTAGGGCGGACAAGAGCTCCTGTGTTGTGTGCAAAGAGAAGACGCTGCAGGTTGATGCTTCGTTTGGGGAAAAAGGCGTCATGGCTGTCTCATCGCTGTTTACAAAAGACTTAACGGAGAAACAGAAGTCTTGGTCTCTGGGAGGAAAACTCCAGATTGAACCTGAGAACACATGTACATGGTGCAGGATCCATGGGAAGTCACCCAAAGGTAATGGGATTGGGATTCAGAACGAAGAGAAACAGCTCTTGGAAACGTCGCCTTTACCTGATGGAAAGCAGTGGCACGATGTCAGTGTTTACCTGGGCCTGGCCAACTGTTCCGGTTCCAAACGACCGGAAAAACTGGAGGCTGAATGTCAAGATTACCTGGACAGATCTGGAGTCTCATGTTGCCATAAAGATGAAGCCTGTCTGGTTGAAAGTAACCCGTGCGAATCACGGTGCTGCCACCCGAGTAACCTCATCATTGAAGCCCCAGGGCAGATGTCTGACATGGAGTGGATGAGTATTTTCAAGCCTTCTAAGCTGCAAAGGATTGTTCGTCACAAGTCTGTGTGCACATGTTCAGGAAGTGCCAGCGGAGCAAACTACGACTCCACGAGGTTAGTGATGTTGCAGGTCTGCAAACACCCGGGGAGCCTGCGACGGTGGTGAGAAATAGACCGGGCTGCAGTGGCCGCCCCGTGTTTGCCACCGGAAATGGTACCTGAGACAGCCCGACTCCGCACAGGCTGTGGAGTGTTTGATTGCACAGGGACTGCGTTAGATTCCAGGGAGAAGTTTGCACCTGGGACAGCTTCTGAGGCAAAGGTTTTGCTTAAAGACAAAGCCAGTTATCATGAGTTGGGCAAATATGTTTTATTTAAAAACAAACAGGTGGGTCACTTCACAAAGTAGAATGCTGTTCGGGGGCATTCCTCACCCCGGGCTCAGTTTGAATTGATAAGCTGTCTCTGTGTGTCCAGGTTAAATGTGCTGCTGAGACCCCAGATAAGAATTTCCCTTTGCCCTTAGCCAGGGTCGCCCCACGCACCCACGCATCCCGCCGCTTCTGCCTTTGTGCTCACGGAAGGAATCCACCCCCAGATGCCTCTGTTTTTCATATTACACGGCTGGATGCTCCAGACAGCCCTCGTGTTTCCCAAACTTACTTTCTTTTAAAAATCATGTAGTGGGAAGACTACTTGTATTTGACAAGCTTGTAAAAGTTACTGTTTTTTTTTTAAGAAAAGAAAATGGATTAGTTATTAGCATGTGCCACATTGTTCAGGCTCATTTTATTGTTAGAATGGCTGAATTTTGTGGTTGACGGGTGCTATAATAATGTCTGCTGTTTTTATTATTTTTTTAAGTTTTAATACTCTTTTTTTTTTTTTTTTTTTTTTTTTTTTTTTTTTTTTTTTTTTTTTTTTTTTTTTTTTTTTTTTTTTTTTTTTTTTTTTTTTTTTTTTTGGTTGGTTCCCTGAGTGGGGATTGAACACAGGCCGCGGCAGTGAGAACCCCGAAGCCTATCCACTACAGCACCAGGGAACCCCCCCCCTTTTTTTTTTAAAGTGTCTGCTGTTTTTATTGTTCTTTTTTTTTGCTTTTTGGTATGTGGGTAGCTCCCTGACTGGGAATCGAACCCAGGCCGCAGCGCTGATAGCGCTGAAGCCTTAAGCCACTACACCACCAGGGAACTCCGTCTGCTGTTTTTAAATAAAGCCTAGTTCTTCAATCTTAAATTGCAGAAAGAGCAAAGTTTCTGTATCGAGGTCCTTACTGTAATCATCACTTTAACTTCTGTAGGACAACTTTATGGTTACAAAAAATTTGTTTTGGAGGGAGTGGGAGAGGAGGGAGGGGAGCCAAATGCATGGTGATGGAAAGAGAAGTGACACTGGGTGGTGAGCACGTAATGCAACACATAGATGATGCCCTATAGAGTTGTACATCTGGAATCTATGTAATTTTTGTTAATCAAAGTCACCCTGATAAGTTTAACAATAAAAAAAATTATATAAAAAGGAAAAAAAGTTTTTTTGGAGGGGGGAGGGAAATTCTCTATTCTATAGTATCGCTTCAAGAATTTTCTTTTAAGTCTGATTGCCAAGGGCATGCATCGGCTGTGTAATGTTCTACTCAAACCTGAGAGTCTTCATTTAACAAGAAAAACTTTTTTTTTTTGTCCTGTTGAGATTCTTGTAAGTGTAAGAGTGTCGGTGATCTAAGTTTGATACGGTTTTAAGATGTCTGTGTTTGTTCGGTTTTATTATTTGCAGTGAGCTAATCGCCATCCAGCATTCCCACTGTTTGGGGTCTCCCACACCTGCCTTAAGAGAGGGTGAGAAGTTGGCAGAAACAGAGTCCTCTTCGGATAAAAGGAACTCACCTAAGGTTTTGTTAAGCAACAAAGACGCAGCATTGCCCAGTGAAAAGGTTTGTATTTCACTCAGAACTACCCAGCTGATTCTAGCAAGACTTCTCCCCAACATACTCTTAAGTCTTCTGGAACACTTTGGTGAGCATGCTTAGTTCGGGCCATTCTTCAGGGTTAGGGCTTTATATTATGAATATCCTACTGATGAGCTTTAGGCAAGATGTCCCTTGGGCTCTAGGTGATTAAAATATCTATGTTTAATTAATAAATATTTCGAACAGCCCCCAAATGAAGACTATAACAAGGAATTGTGCACCTGCATTTAGATTTGACATGTTTACATTTTGCCATATTTGCTTCATTTTTTCTTGGTTTTTTTTTTTTTTTGCTTTTTGGTATGTGGGAAGCTCCCTGGCTGGGAATCGAACCCAGGCCGCAGCGCTGACAGCGCCAGCGCCGAAGCCTTAAGCCACTACACCATCAGGGAACTCCCCCATTTTTTCTTGTTAAAGAGAGAAAGTGTCACAGATAAGGCATAAATTTCACATGCCATTCTCCCCATCACCACTCCCTCCACCAGTTACCACTGTTCTAAAGTTGCTTCCTTGCTTGTTTTTATACTTTTACTATATAATGTAAAGGTGTACTTAATACTTAAACATTACATGATCTGTGTGAGTTCATATTGTATTAATTAATTCATAAATAGTAAAACGCTGTCTGTATCCTCTTGCAATGTGACTTTTCCGACTTTGTCACTGTTCTGTAACATTTATCCAAGCTGACTCCTGTAGACCTAGTCTCTTCATTTGGATTGTTGATTGATGAGTAATGTGTTGACTGAAGAAACCACAGCTTTTTGTCCACGCCCCAACTGAGGGGCAGTGAGGTGGGTTCTGTGTTGTGGAGGAGCCAGTGTCTTCATCACAAACCAGGTCTTCATCACAGCTCTTTCAACAAAGGAAATAAGTTCAGCTTAATTTCTTTGGGTGTTATTTTTGGAAGACAGCCGGCTTTGAAATACAGACTGATCTGGGTTTAGATCTTCATTTTGCTTTGTTTTAGCTCAGTGGCCTTAGTCAAGTTATTTAACTTCTTTGAGCTTCAGTGTCTTCATCTGCAAATACGCAGGAGTAACATCACAATATCTCAGTCTAAATGAGGTAGTCGGGCCTGGCCCCGATGGGGATTCGGTGAGTGTTAGTCGCTTTGTTAAACTTTGACCATAACAAGTGTTACGTAGAACCTGGAGCAATTGGGACTTTCATGCACTAATGGTGGGAACGTAACCGGTACAGCCACTTTGGAGAATACTTCAGGAGTTTCTTAAAAAGTTAAATATACACCTACCATGTGATCCAGTGATTCCACTCCTAGAGGAATGGAAACTATGTCCACGCGCAGACTTGTACATGAATATTATAACAGCTTTATTCGTAATAGCTAAACAACTGGAAACCTCCAAAATATGCATCAATAGGTGAATAGATAAACTGTGGTATAGCCATGCAATGGAGTACTTCTCAGCAGTGAGAAGAAATGACACAACTTGGATGAATCTGAAGGTAATTATGGTGAATGGAGGTAGCTAGACAGACAGAAAATATGAATATGTTTACACAAAATTCTAGAAAAGGCAAACCAACCTCTGATGACAGAGAGCAGACCAGTAGTTGTCTGGGAATCCAGGGAGGGACTCACGGGGCGGGAGTTCCACAGGGGCGCGGTGTGAAGGATACGATCCCTGTTCATTGGGGATGGTTTCATGGCTGCGTGCATGCATCAGAACTCATCAGGCTGCACACATTAATTCTGCAGTTAATTGTGTGACAATTACACCCCAAAGCCATTAATTTTTTTAAAGCTATAAATATGATGGGAAATATTAACTATTACCTTTTTTAGCTCTTGGGAGACCCTTTTTCAATGTTTGTACCTCTTCTTCTGAGACAGTATATGACATTGCATGCCTGTATTGTCCATGCAAATGTATTTATATATATATTTGTATGCATGTGTGTGTGTGTGTGTGTGTGTGTGTGTGTGGTCTATATATATTCATTAGCAGATATTATTAAACATTTTCTAGATCCAGGTCAGCATTGATCATTGTTCATGGAAATTTGGAAATTAACTTCGTTTTAATGAAAAAAATTAACTTTGGTGCTTTTGAGAATAGCTAGCTAGCATGCTAAAAATTCAGATCCCAAAGTTGAAAATTAAACAGTAAACTAAGGCACATTTCTACAAATCTTTAAAAGCCTAAAAGCCTTTAGCGTTACAGTTGCCTTTTGCAAGTATTCTGACATGCTAATTATGGCAAGTTGATTTCGGAACGCTAAGCCGTGCCTCGGATCCTTTCACCCCTTGGATGTTACTTAATTAGTTGTAGTCAGTTCCCTTCACTGTCAAATCGTTGAGTCTAGTAGGTTCTAACAAATATAGAATGTGGTCATTCTAGTATTCAGTGTCCTGCTTTGATATGTAATAATCTAAAATCAAGGAATATTTGCTTGTTATATTGTATTTGTAAATGTAAACATTTAAAAACGTTTCTTGAGTTCATGCAAGCGTAAATGGCGTTATCTTCCCAGGATGAGTTTTCTCCCACGAGTAAGCTCCAGCGTCTGCTGGCCGAGTCTCGTCAGATGGTCACCGACCTGGAGCTGAGCACTCTGCTCCCCGTCAGCTCTGAGAATCTCACCAGCAGCGCCAAGCATGTACGTGCTCCCTTTCCTTTAACCCCACCAGTAGTGTCTGAGTAACCCACTGAGGTCCCGGATGCAGATACCACTGGCCCGGGAGCCCTTCGGTTTGCAAGTTTCTCTATGTCTCTGAGGGGGAGGGGTAGCACGCCGGTTTCAAGGAGGAGATGTCATACTAAAATGTCTCTGCACCCACACTTCCTCTTTCCAATTACCTGGGCACAGAGATGTACATCCTTGGAGATTTAAAACGAACATTTCATTATAGAAAACTTCAAATTCACACAGAAGTAGCAAGAATGCTGCAATCACAGACCTTCACCAACCATCAGCTTTCTGCTGTTTTTGTTTTGTCTTCCCCCATCCATCCATGTTTTCTTCTGAAGCATTTTAAAGCGCATCCTAGACATCATACCATTTTACTCCTCAATACTCTATGAGGTATCTCTAACAGGTAAGGACATTTTTAAGAAGAAGCATAACATCATGACACCCAACCAAATTAGTGATTCTGAATTATCATCTAATGACTGGACCGTGCTAAGTGTTCCCCATTTATCTCAACAGTGTCTTCGTTCTGAGATCTGATCCAACCAGGGTTCATACTTTGCCTTTGGATATGCCCCTGGCGGTCTCTCGTAACCACTAACAGTCTCTTCTCCCCTCCCTCTTCCTCCACTTTCTTCTTCTTGCACTTTTTTTACCCTGATGCCTTTCATTTGTGGAGGAAACTTTGGGTCACTTGTCCCGTGTAAGTTCCCACGTTCTGGGTCTTGCTGACTCGATCCTCACTGTTATTCAACATGGCTCTGCCCCCCATAATTCCTATAAACTCACACTCTACTTAGACCCAGCTACTTGCTCAGACGCAGGAGCAGTTTGGGTGTTTTGTCTTTTGGGCATAACTACTACTGCCTTCTTGGCGATGCTTTGCTTCCTGTTCGGTCACAGCGGGAGGGCACCAGTGTGTGGTCATTCCTCCTGTGACGTTCAGTTTGGTCAGGAGTTTAGGAGTTTGTCAGCTTGAGCTTAAAATAATCAAGTTCCCCTGCAGGTCACTTAATGATTTTAGCGTTCCTTGATTATTATTATTTAGACTTCTTATTTCATTAGGATTGCAAGAATAGTAATTTTCTAAATCTGTCATTCCTTAGGAAGTGTTCCGCCTGTTAATTTTAACTGCTTTTTCTGAGCATATAACATTTCAGTAGCAATGATGTAAGAGCTTTGTAGATGTTGTAGCCTTAACATAAACAGTGGAAAGAACTTTGAACTTGCAATCAGGATACTTGGGACCTGGTTTTCCTCATCTGCAAAGTAAGAGCTTGGCACTGATGCTCTACATGTAAGATTCCAGGTACACTACTTGTGCATAAAGATATTTAAAAGCCCTTGCATTAAACTCTTTTTGTATTCCTGACCAAAAAGCTAAATTGAAAAAAGGTCTGCAAGAACACCAAAGTACTTGCTTTTTAAAATCAACCTTATTGAGGAGTTCCCTGGGGTGTAGTGGCTTAGGCTTTGGCACTGTGAACGCTGCGGCCTGAGTTCGATTCCCAGCCAGGGAGCTACCCACATAAAAATAAAATAAGATCAACCTTATTGAGGTGTAATTTACCTTTCCGGACTCCCTGATCAGTTCCATTGATCTGGTTGTTCTCCTTACACCAATACCACACTGTATTGATTACATAACTCCAGAGGAAGTCTTGATGTCATGTTTTATATGTCCTCTCCTTTGTTTTTCTTTTGCAAAATTGTGTTGCCTATTCTAGGTCCTTCGCAGGTCTATAGCAATTTTAGAATCAACTTGTCAATTTTTTAAAAAATGCACACATTGTGATTTTAGTGAATGTATAGATCACTTAGGGAAGAATTGACCTCTGCGAACGGAATATAGCTCCATTTATTTAGATCTTCCTTCATTTCTCTTAACCGCATTTTGTAGTTTTCATTGTAAGGGTCTTGTACATCTTTTGTTCAATTCCTAATATTTTGTCTATCGATGCCATTATGCATAGTATTTTAAATTTCATTCTCAAATTATTTGTTGATGACATAAAGAACTACAGTTGACTTTTGTAATTTGTATCTTTGCTAAATGTACTTATTCTCATGGATTTTCTGTAGATTCTGAGCATTTTTACTAGACAATTCTGTCATTTGTACGTAAAGGATTTCTTTTTCTAATCTTTTTTTTTTTTTTTTTTTTTTTTTGCTTTTTGGTATGTGGGTAGCTCCCTGACTGGGAATCGAACCCAGGCCGCAGCTCTTTACGCCTTATTTCTTTTTCCTCCCTATCGCTTTGGCTAAGCCCTCCAGACCGATATTGAACAAAAGCTGAGAGTGGGCACACTCGCCGTGCCCCATGAAGCACTCCCTGGTGGTGTTTTTATTTTAGTTCTTCCTCACACTGGCATCTTGTTAGAGTGAGAGCCCCACAGGTGATCTGATGCAGGTGATCTGACGCAGGTGATCTGACACAGGTACACAGGTGATGTGACGCGGGTGATCTGACACAGGTACACAGGTGATGTGACGCGGGTGATCTGACACAGGTACACAGGTGATGTGACGCGGGTGATCTGACACAGGTACACAGGTGATGTGACGCGGGTGATCTGACACAGGTACACAGGTGATCTGACGCGGGTGATCTGACACAGGTGATCTGACACAGGTGATCTGAAACCAGAACACTCATCCTTTTAGAATCAGCGGGCTCATCGCCATGAGCCTCAGCAGCTAGTTACTTGTGTGTTAAATTGAACCACACCTCCTATATTCGGGTCCCAGTTTCCTAACCCACAAAATGACAAAAGTGATACGTTAATTTTACAGAAACCAGTATCTCATCGTAGGTAAGCGAAGATGTCTTCCCTCTACATACCGTGTGTACCACAGAAGCTTTTGCAAGTGGAAACCCTGAGGGCCTCTGTGCGGTTTTTGAGGAAGATATTTTTTCTTGACAAACTCTTTTTGAAGCATTAATGAAGCGATTTATTCACATTTGGGCAGAAAGTGTTTTTTAAGTATTGATAAGGTGTTTGTTTTTTTTTTAACAGCTTTATTGAAATACAAGGCCCATACCGTAAAGCTCTCCCGTGTAAGGGTACAATTCAGTGGTTTTAGTATATTTACGTAGTTGTGGTGACCATCATCATCATCCGATTTTAGAAGATTTTTACTGTCCTAAAAGAAACCCTCATGACTGATCACTCTCCACTGGCCACCCCTAATCTGCGTCCTGTCTCTCTGGATTTGTTGGGCAGAGATTTTTAAATCAGAGTTTGTTGAATAGAATTCAGGGAACACATACATTTTGACGGGAATAAAAATTACACCTAAGTTTACTTTCATTAACCTCTAATTGAAAATTAGCACTTCTTTCCATTATGATGATAGGAAACAAGGTACACAGAAGATGATATGTACTTGTGACCTTGTCACTAGTAACAATCACAGGTAGTTTCATGTCACAGCACAGTTACAGCAGATAACTTAAAATATTGTTTCTACTTAGCACTACCTCAGAATTACAGATTAGACCTGCTGCCAGGTCTTGTTATTTCATGCATTAAAAAGGAATGTGTATTACTATATTACAGCCTTGTTTAATATTTTGATAACCACAGTTACTTTTACTGTAATACAGTATACAACCGGGTTCCTAAAAATCACCACGCAGTGCAAAATTGCATGATAAAAACTACATGACTTACGGGAAAATGGGGTCAGGAGCATAGCTCTCAAAACCTTTGTCAGTGATTTTTTTTTTTTTTTTTTGGTATGTGGGTAGCTCCCTAACTGGGAATCGAACCCAGGGCGCAGCACTGACAGTGCCAGTGCCGAAACCCTAAGCCACTACACCACCAGGGAACTCCCCATTTTTTTTTTTTAAAGGAATGTAACCAAAATGGATGGATGGATGGATGGTAGTGGAGTGAAGTTCCTTCATCGTATTTCATTAACTCCCTAAGTTCTCTTACTTAAAGGCATTTCTGCTGTATTTGTGTATGGCCTTAAGTATTTTCTAGTTTCTCTCTCCTGGGTACTAATTTGGGAGTTGTTTTGTAGAACTTAGACATCCCCGAAGAGTCAGCTCAGAAAAATACCTGTCTCAGTAATTGAGGAAAATGAAAGTGAACTTCCATAATTGAGCATTCACAGGTAAGTCACCTTTGCTTATCTCACCTTATATCTCAGTGGACATTTAATAAGTAACTTGGGAACACTGATAATGTAGAGTTAAGGCCATGCCTTTCTTTGACCTGTAATCCTTTCTCTTTTGTTTGACCTATTTATACGTACCTTCTAAATTCAATCAGAGTGAAATGTCAATCGCTTGTAAGGGAAAGGCAGATCCCAAAGTCCTTGTTCCTTGTGCCCCAGGAAGTGAAGACAGAGCCTTGGAAGTCAGAATCTAGATTCACATTTCACCTGAAGGTCTGTCTAGAAACAAGTCTGCATATGGGGTTTCGAGTTACATAAAAAGGTTGATTGACCTAGTAAGTGAGCCCTTTCTTTTCTTTTTTTTTTTTTTTTTTTTTGCTTTTTGGTATGTGGGTAGCTCCCTGACGGGGAATCGAACCCAGGCCGCAGCACTGACAGCGCCAGCGCCAAAGCCCCAAGCCACTACACCATCAGGGAACTCCCCTAAGTGAGCCCTTTCTTGATCTTGTTTTCCTTCTAGCAGACCTCCCTTCCACACGCAGTGGCTTTGGAACCCAGGTTAAGCAGTGGAAAGGCAGCACCACCGCCGTGGTTCCCAGCACAGGCGGGGGCCCTGGAGGCGGTAGGAGCCGGCGCTGAGTGGCCCTCGCCCCTCCCCCTCGCCCCTGTGCCTCCTCTGGCTCTCTGAGGATTTTTCAGATTGGAAATGTTTTGCACGATGCTGTGTTGATGAAAATCAGGAGATGGTTAATTTTTTTAGAGACTGGAGCTTGTCGCACACTTTCCAGTCTTCACTCCTGATTGTAGTAACTCTGCTTCCTCCTCTGTAGGATTCCATCTCTCATCTATGTGGAGGGCAGGAAGCAGACATCAGTGCCCAATACTTAATTTTTATTTATTTATTTATTTATTTATTTTGGTGGTTCCCTGGCTGGGAATCGAACCCAGGCCATGGCGTTGAGAGAGCGGAAGCCTAGCCACTGCACCACCAGGGAACCCCCGAGTGCCCAATACTTAACCTTGAAAACAAAAAGAGCGTTTGTGATCCTTCCTGAGCGACCTTCAATACCCAAGGGGAGCAAAAAGTGAAAGTCAAACTGTAAACATCTGAATTTTGTTTGTTTTCAAGTTACCCAGTTGCACGTGTAAGAAATACTTTTCGTGTGTAAGAAATCAGGCCCTATTCTCTATTGCACATATCCACATTTGGAAGATGCTGAGACAGAAAAGACACCCCTGGAAAGATGCAGGCTGCAGTTATACTGGAGAAGCCGAACAGAGAACCCTGCATATAAAATGCTGTTTTAACTATCTGGTTTATTTTAAACCTACGCATACATTTAAATTAACTAGTAGCTTATCAGAGTCAGCTCCAGATACATGAGGAATAGTGTTCTCTTCTCTTGTGATTTTTAGCTCTGTGCCTTGCTGTGTAAATAGACACAAAAGGATATGCTATAAAATATTTTTAATGGGAAGTTATCTCCTCTGTTGCTGACAGCTGAGGTCCTTCTGTCCCTGGGCTGTGCCTGCGTCTTCAGATCCATCTACGCGTACAGACCACGGTTGGCTGGAAGATTTTTATGAGCATTTTTTAAAAAATGATTAAAGATGAAAACACTTCTGTGTTAACTGGTAATGTAATTTTTAAAAGAATATACTATGTGCCCCTCTGTACTTTAAGAGAATTTGTCAATAAAAAGTATTTTTAATAATAAGTTTCTTTGGTTTCTTAATATTACGCAGGCGTGAAATAAGGAAGGTTAGTCGCTTGAAACCAAACCTGGCCAGTTAATTTCCTCAGGAATGGGAATGGATTTTTTTTAAGCATTTCAGATATCAAAGTTCTATTGTGCTGTATAAATGCCCCTTTGTTAAAAGGTTTCAGTGCTGCTTCAGAGATGATTTTCATGAGAGTGGAGGAGCCACCCCGTTTAGCCTTTTTAATTAGGGTGCTGAAAAGAGAAATTGGGTGAGGTTTGGCTGTGTTCTATATGAATGCTTGCTGTTTCCCTCAGGCTAGGCCGCTTCGTACAGAGCTAGTCTGAGGAAGGTGTCGTTAATTCTGAGCCGTTGCCTCCAAGTTAGGACCTAAAACGTCCTTGCAGAGGCTGACTTCCAGTCTGAGAAGGAAGATGTTAAAATTTCTCCTCTCTTTCATAGGTTCGTGGGTACATGTCAGCTTGCCCAGGTAGACAGAACACTGACTTGGTGCTAAGGAGCAAGATTTCGGGAATTAAAAGATATGAATAAAGTCAAAAATTAAAATTATTTTGTGGCTGAATGTAATTTAGCTCATAGGATTATAGTATCAACCCCACCTATTCTTACCCCACCATATTATTGTGGATTAGAAAACATGAAATTCAGGGAGTTCCCTGGTGGTGTAGTGGCCTAAAGCTTCGGCGCTGGCGCTATCAACGCTGTGGCCTGGGTTTGATTCCCAGCCAGGGAACTACCCACATACAAAGAAAAAAAATAAAAAATTAAATTAAAAAAAGAAAACATGAAATTCAAAAATGGGAGATCTTAGTATTCATGTTATTAATTTATCTGTCTCAACCTAAGTTATTTCATTATGTGTGCAATTTCTGTTAAAGTGAGGCAGCCTCAGTATGCTTGAAATACTTGCAGGATAAAACTAGATTTTTAGCACTTACATTTTGATGGGCATTCTTCTTAAGAGGAGGCAACTAAATTGCACTGTAATTTGCCTGCCAGAAATGATCTCAGCCATCAGAAGAGACTGCTAGAAGGGTATTTTTAGAATTTATGAACAGATCTTTCCAACAAATAGAACTACCCCAAAAGAAAGAAATTCTGAATCAAGGCAATCCATGAACACTGAAAACAGCTTTACCTAAAACGTGCTAACAGAATGCGGGGAGTTGAGGGGCTCCGTGGGGTAAGGCTGGTTCATTTCAGGAAAGTAGCTGAGGATCGAAGCCTTGTGTAAGCCCTGGCTACTCGATCCTGGCGTTTTCCTTGGTGGCCTTGACCTGACCGAGATTCCTTATTTCTCTGGTTAGACACCTGCAGCCGTGAGGTGGTTGTGGAGGATGCATCTTTGTTTCTGTTGAGCCATCTGAGGACGATTTTGTTAAGGTTCATTTCAGGAAGCTTCAGGATAATTTTAGCAAACACTTCATATGGGATAGAGAACAGAGTGAGTAAGATCAGATTGAGGAATCAGACACATTAATCGGGACCGCAGCTGACAAGGTAAGTTAAAAAACCAGAATGGTCTTATTAAGAGGGCACACAACAATCAGTCCTCAAAAGGATGGTTTCTGGGTTCTCAGCCAAAGGCGTGCTTAGATCTAAGAACAAAGAAAAAGACAACAAAGTCATGTGAGCGCAAAGTACTGCTTTGCGGACCCCTGGAGACACAGCAGGGAGCAAAGCAGACTCAATCCTTCTTTACCGCACAGTGGGGGAGACAGACCTTAATCAAATAGTCACAAATAAGTCCTAGGTAGGGAAGAACTTACCAGTTGGTAAGTGCTATGAAATAAAGCCTTGAGCACTGTGACAGCATATCAAAGGCATAGGGCAAGGGTGGAGGGTTCGGAGAAGGCTTTCCTGAGGAAGTGACATGAACTAAGCCGAATGGGCAAACAGGAAAAGGAGGAGCATCCCAGACAATGGGAACAGCCTGTGCAAAGGCCCTGAGGCGGAAGGAACATGATGCATTTTGGGGCCAGATGGAGCAGGATGGCCCAGGATGAAGCTGGACAGAGAGACTGGGGCCAGGTTACATGCACGCACGTGTCAATGAGGCAGTGTGGGGGTTGCAGCACCATCATTTTAGTAATGCCCAAAGAGGTCAGTTCCACTTACTGTTTATCCTCATGGGTTTTCTTGGAAACAAGGTCTAATTCATACCCCAAGTGCTTTGCTTTTGTAATACCCTGGGGGAAGCATTAAACAGCCCTGGAGATACACCAAAATGGCACCCTGATTCTGATGATATGGAGCATCGCTGGCCATCAGCTGCAGGGCCAGCCCCAGAACTAGTCTCCCTGAAGATGTTCAAGAGATAAACCTTGACAAATCCTGCGTGAGGAAGCTGTGTCCTTGTATCCCCAGGAATGGTCTTTCATCAAACTAAGCCAAACGTTGGAGTGTAGCAATTATGGGGGGGTTGTTTACTCACTTTTTCAACCTTTTGTTTCACACACTTTTTTTTTTTTTTTTTTTTTTTTTTTTGGTATACGGGTAGTTCCCTGACTGGGAATCGAACCCAGGCCGCAGCACTCACAGCATCAGCGCTGAAGCCTTAAGCGACTACACCACCAGGGAACTCCTTTTTTGTTTTGTTTTGTTTCACATACATTTGTTGAACATTGCTATGCGCCAGGCACTGCACTAGGCGCTGAGGGTGTAAACCTGAGTAAAATGGTGGTTTTGCCCTGCGGTAGCTCAATATCTCACCTACAAGCAGATAAATTACACATAGAATTCATTAGAGATGTTTTAGCAAAGTGCTCTGGGATCCCAACCAGTGTTGAGCGCTGGCACAGCAATAAACTTTTTTTTTGCTTTTTGGTATGTGGGTAGCTCCCTGACTGGGAATCGAACCCAGGCCACAGTGCTGACAGCACCAGCGCTGAAGCCTTAAGCCACTGCACCACCAGGGAACTCCCAAACTCTTTATTATTAAAAAGAGTGGTAGTTGGTTGCCGAGTTAAGTCACTACAGCAGCCATTAGAGACCTAGAGGGGTTGTTGCTCGGTTCAAAGAAAATAATGTGTTAAGTGTGACGTTCACTGGACTGTTTGCTATGGAAAAGGAGTTTGAGAAATAGCTGGTGCTGAGCCAGCAGCCCCTGTCTTGTGGTCTTTATTTTACCACAGCTGTTGACTGGGTTGCTGAGGACTAAAACTCGAGATAATACGTGGAAAGGGCTTAGCCCAGTGCCTAGCATTCAGGAACTATTAGCTATTGTTGTCATTTTATGGTGATTCTGAGAACGCTTTCAGTGAGGGAGTAGATAAGGCAAGGCTGATCTCCTTCTGGCCAAGTACAATTTTTAGGAACTCAGAGTCTCAGCTCTAGGGCTGGGCGGGGAAGAGCCAGAAAGGTTACAGAAAGGGTGGGGGACCCCGGGCAGGGTTGTAGAGGCATCCTTTTCGCCGTTCAAGGGGAGCCTCTGTACGGATGATTTCACACATATATTCTGACAGGAAAGCTGAGGATGACAGAAACAAAATAACCACCATTTGAGAGCACACACTTGGGAAAAGTGTGATTTTATTTTTTCTACTTCAGTCTTCTGACTGCTAATTTCAAAAGCAAAACCAACAATGTTTTTAAAAGTCCCACACCACCTCCAGTGTTTCTTACCATGCGCTTTGATGGCCCAGCACTGTTTTGTGCGAATCTGTCTGCAGGCTGTCCCAGCCCACCCAGCCTCTCCAGTCCCCTTACTGTGCCCGGGCTCTGGCAAGGTGTCCTCGTGCTGAGCCTCCAGTCTCTGAAAATGCACCCCACAGCCCTGTGTCCATAACAGCTGTAGTTGCCTTAGAGATGCACAAAGAGGGGGCCGCTTAATTGTCTGCATTTTGACACATAAGTTAAGACTGAAACGGGGGGGAAAAAGTCTAGTTGTAGTTTCATTGGTCAGAGTCATCGAGGCCAAGTTTTCTCCAGTGAATCAGACCCCGGTTTGGTAAGACAGGACTTAGTGGGCCAGGGCTGTGTGGGGGAAGGGAACGGGCCTGCGCCTCTATCCCGGAGGAAGGAGGTGCGACGGGCCAGGGAGGGTGGTGGAGGTGCGGAGGGGCTGGGGCCTTGGCCGGTGCCTGCCCGGCTGGGGGCGGGGCGGGGGCTGGGGCGGGGCGAACGCGGGAGGGGCGGGGCTGGGAGCCGGGGCAACGGGCGGGGCGCGGCGGCCTCGCGGTGCCTAAGCTCGGGCGACCGGCCGGGACGCGCTCAGTTGCGGGGAGCCGGGCCCGGAAGCGCAGGCTTTGGGCAGGATGAACAGCATCAAGAACGTGCCGGCGCGGGTGCTGAGCCGCAGGCCGGGCCACAGCCTGGAGGCCGAGCGCGAGCAGTTCGACAAGACCCAGGCGAGCGGCGGGGCCCCCGCGGGCGGAGGGAGGGCGGGCGGCGCCCTCTCCCCAACCCCTCACCCACGTCCCGGAGCGCGGGGCCCGCTCCCCGCCCCCTCGATAGCCGGCCTCCGCCGCCCGGGCCGCCCCTCGCGCAGGTGAACCGGAAGCGCGCGCGGGCGACTGGGGCCGAGGTGACCCGGGCCGAGATGCGGCTGGGAACTGAGGTGGCCGGGAGGAGAGGTCACGGGGACCCAGAGGGAGGGGGCCGAAGTGGGCGGAGGCCGAGATGCGGCAGTGGGCCAGGTGGGGTCAAGGTGTGCGCCGGGGTCAAGGTGCGTCGGACCCAGGTGCGCGCGCCGGCGCGGCCCGACTGAATTTCTCAGCCCCGGCGGTGCCCCCTCCCCGGCTTCTGCAGACGGGCTTCTGCTCCCATACGTCTTTCGAGCCTTATAAAAATGCCCCCACCATGGGGAAGCAGTGCATTTCCTTGGAGGAAACTCCCTGTTTCCTTTTCTCCTGAGCTGTTTTCCCCGGGCCGCGCAATATCTTATTACCTACTGGGCGAAAAGTTTCACGTATGTAGCCAGACTTGTTTGCCGAGCGCTGGCCCACACAGAAGTAGGTTCACACCCCCTCGTTAAGTACCGGCGCCTGACACACAGAAACTTCCGCGGCCCCCTTCCTGTACTTCCCACGCGCCCACATCTCTTCCAGAGGATGGCCTATCCTGGGAAGGTTATTTCAAACGTGAAACAATGGCGCGGGTGTGTATTTGGCCATGTGTTCCTGCTGAAAACGCAAGATGCAGGCGTCGCTGTGCTTCTGGTTTTCTGTTCCTTTTTATTTTACCAACACTGAGGTGTTTTTATGCCTGGGGGAAGGGAGAGCATACGTGTTTATTTGCCGGAGTAAGTCAACCAAGACTGAAATAGCCAAGAAACCTTACTTTCGAAATAAAGGAAGCCAGAGGGACCCCTCCCGCCCCTGTCTGAGGCTAGATGGTGACATTTGTGGCTGCCATTAGCAGGTTCCTTCCTACCTCCCCCTGCTGAGAGCACAGACTTGCGGTTGCTTTCAGAACTAGTTAGCACATGGAGTCTACAACAGCTATCTTTCTGAAATAAGAAAAAGGCAGGAGGACGGACCTTCAACCTTTGTGCTTAGGCTTAATAATGAAAATGATAAAACCTTGGGACACCTGGGCTTTATGAAAACCAAATGCTAGAACCCGCCTGGCCACAGATTAATTTATCCTTGTGCTCACCATCATCATCTGGCCTATGGTGTTTTGTCAACCTAGATAGCTCATCATAAAACAAATGTTTTATTTTAAAGTCACTAATAAATACATAATTGATTGTGCCAGGAACTTACAGAAGGATGAGGAGGAAATTTAATTGGCAGAGAGAATCTGGGTGTTGTCAAAGGCTTCATTCATTCCCTGATTTTTTTAGATTTTCTCCCCTTGCTTTTGAGGAGGTATAATGAGCTCTGATTGCTATGTAGAGAAGATGGACTTTAAAGAGCAAGTTCATTGATCTTAACTCTTGAGTTATTAACAAGTCAAGGACAACCTTCTTTAATGTCAAAGAGAAAGAATCTCTGACAGAGGTCCACACATTTTGGTGACTGGTTTGGTAAACCAGATATTTTGTTTTGCTGTCGCTTGTTGGGCATTTCTTAGGGCCCGAGAGGGTTACTTACAATGAGTAACTTTGTAATGGGTCAGTCTCATAGCATTTACTTGTTCCAGGGGCCTTTTTTCTGGAAAGATGGAGTGTGTGGGTTCAGTGTCTGGGTTTGTTTGTGTGCAGAGTGACTTAGGGATGTAGGAATAAGGTTCTGTGCGTGGTTAATATTTAATTAGACTGCTCCCAGAAATATCTAGTGAGCTGCCAGCCAGGTCCCATTGGCAGAAGAGACCTGGAGAGCTGGGGCTGCTGTTTCCATGTCTCCTCTCGACAGAAAATAGCACCTCCGCCAGCCTGGCCTTTCCTCCTGGGCTCCTGGGTCGGGAGCAGGAAAAATGCTTATCCATTAGCTTTCTTGACGGGCCACACGCCCTGTTTTGCACAGGTCCCTGTGGTTGTGGCATGGTGTGGTTGAGTGTGTGTGTGTGTGTGTGTGTGTGTGTGTGTGTCATCCTCAGGAGAGAGTCTGGAAAACTGGTCTATTCTTTCCCATGGCTTTAGTCCCTTTGGTGATAAAACCCTTTTTCAAAATGGAGGTGACAAAATAGTGTTGACTTTTTGTTGTGGTATTCTGAATCGAATACTACAGAACATACACCTGCGTTCTGAACCTGAACATTGCCCAGGCATTAAAAAGGTGGCGTGGTATCCTGGGAGGCACTGTAGGCAGGTAGGCCTGAGGGCTAGCCTGTGTTCCTGGGCAAGTCGCTTAACTCCTGAATCTGTTTTCCTGGTTTGCAAAAGTGGAGATGATTCCATGTACCTCCCAGGGCTGTAGTATGGAGAGATACTGGTGGTAGGCTGAATAATGGCCCCTCAAAGATGTGCATGTCCTAATTCCTGGAACCCAGTGATGTGTTACAGTCCCTCACAAGAAAATGCTAATCAGCTGACCTTAAAATAGCGCCAACACCTGGGTTGGCCAGGTGGGCCCACTGTCATCACGGGCTCCTTAAATGTGGAGTTGATTCGCTGGCTGGTGTGAAGATGGAGGAAGGGGCCACTAGCAGAGAAACACAGGCATCCTGTAGGAGCTGGAAAAGGCGAGGCAACGGATTCTCCTGTGGAGCTTCTAGAAAGAAGCGCAGCCCTGCCCACCCCTTGACTGTAGCTCCGTGAGACCCACTTTGGACTTGTGACCTCCAGAACTGCAAGATGGTGAATTGGTGAGGTGCTGAGCTGAGCTGGTGTAATTCGTTGTAGCAGTGGTGGGTTGCTCATACATACAGAATGCAAACCGGTGCCGGGCATGTCTTCAGCTTGCCGTGTTTCTCCCTTCCTTCCCCTCCCCCGTAAAGCTTTGATACCTTCCCTGAGAGCGGAGACCCACCTTTGAGGCCTGTTACAGATGAGGATTCTGCAGACGGGAGTCCTGGGAATGCTAAATTCCAGTCTTGCTTTGTCCTTATCCTTTTACTTCTCTGGGCCTCAGTTTCCCCTGCAGGATATAGAAACAGAGCCAAAGGATCCTGTCAGGTCAGGATGAGAGAGGGGCCACACTTCAGTGAGCCAGGCCCAGCCGGTCAAGGTGCGATGGCCCAGGTGTCAGGGGTTCCCTGGAGGGGAGGGGACTGCACAACTGAGCAGCCTATGGGAAAGACTTCAGAGTTCTAGTTTGCCAGGTCACTGACATATGCCCTCAGCAGCCTCTGAGAAACCAAAATCCTGTAAGGATGAACCCTCATTGGCATTGGGACTTTCAGGCCTGGCTCCTGTTGGAACAGTGCTGTCCAATGGAAACAGAGCATGAGCCACGTGTGTGACTTTAGATGTCCTAGTAGCCACATTAAGGAGTAAACAGAAACAGGTGAAATTCATCTTAATCCTTTATTTTCTCTAGCCCCATAGTGCCAAAATACAGGACCTGGCAGAAGTAACGCCCTTTTAAAAAGTAGTTAAAAGTGTTATATTACAGAATCACATGCTTATGATTTTGTAATAAAAGATTTGGTATAGGAGTTCCCGGGTGGTGCAGTGGCTAGGCTTTGGCGCTCTCAACGCCGCGGCCTGCGTTTGATTCCCAGCCAGGGAACTATCCAAAAAAAAAAAAAAAAAAAAAGATTTGGTATAGATTACCATCCCATAAGAAAGGGCGTTACTTTTGCCAGACCTCGTATAGCCGTTTCAGTGTGTAATCACTATAAAAATTATGAATGAGATAGTTTACATTCTTTTCCTCCCACTGAGTCTTCAAAATCGTGTGTATCTGACACAGGACAAGTCAGTTTGGGCTCGCACATTTCAAGTGTGCCTTGGCCACACCTGCCCAGCTGCTACTGGACAGCACGGTGTGGTGATCGTGGTGATCACCTCAGGGGCTTTCAAAAACATCAGTGGCCAGATGCCAGAGATTCGGAGTGATATGGTCCGGGTTGGAGCCCAGGGAATCCCCGCCCACCCCATCCCAGCCAGGGAGTCTTCAGAATCTCACCGTTAAAGGCCCACCACGGGACACATGGCACAGGTGTTCGGGAACTTAAGTTGCTGGTTTGCCAGCTTTTCCCAGACACACTTTTGGACTCCCCTGGTTTGCACACGCTGGTCCCTCTGCCCTGACTTCTTTCCCCACATGTGCCCATCCCCCCTCCCCCTCTTCCCCTCATGCAGTCACCTCTGGCCTTATAACATTCCGTGGCATTATAACACTAAGCCACTAACCCCTTTCTGGGCCTCATTTAAATGTTTACAGAAAAAGTTCCTGAGTTTGGGAAGAAAGCTAAGCCACGTGGTGGACAGCCAGAACCACCTAGTTCCGAGCCACTACTGTCTGGGGGTGTAAGCCCTGTGCGGGCAGGGCAGGCCTGTCTCCTCCCCGCCTTGTGCCCTGTCCCTGTGTGGTGCCCGGCACTCAGAACACACTGGTTGAGTTGGTGAAGAATGGAAGTGAGCTGAGCCAGGCTCACAGCGCCCAAGGATGCTGTACCCAGGTTGCCCATGAGCCCCACTTCCCTCCCTGCTGGGGTCTGCCCACCAGCTGGGCTGGGTCATGGGTGGCGAGCTGTGCCCTTCCTCTGGCTGTCACACGCAGCTGACTTCCTGCATCTGGCTGCCAGAAAACCCCTCAGCCCCAGTATCAGGTGACCTCTTGGGCTGGGTGGGGGTGGAGCTGCCCATCCTCCCCCTTCTCATCTTTGGTGCCTGTTTCTCCCATGATGCGGGCATGAGGACCATTCGATGTGTCCGTTGGCTTGTTGCTGGTGCCTCAGCGTGAGCTACAGTTTGAGAAGGATCATTTTGTCCCCTCCGAGAGATTCCATTGCAGGGAAGGGGGTGGGAGGTGGACAGGTGTGCAGAGCAGGTGAGAGCCGCACTGTACCTCAGTCTCCTGGTCAGCAGACTGGAGGCGACAGCCGCTGTCGGGACCGACAGGACTCCTGGGGACTGGTGCGGAGCACGCGCGGTGCCTGGAAGGGCGGGTGGGACAGGAAGGAAGCGTGCCCATCTTGGGCCACGTGCGACAGGGAGATGGAGTGGGCTGTTTGGAAGAGCAGCAGATACGCAGCAGGGGTTGGATGGACACGGAGGGGGCGCCGCAGGCCCCTTGCAGGGACTGTCCTGTGTGCTGGGAGGATCCTCCATGGGGAAGCCCCAGCAAGGTGGGGAAAGCCAGCTTGTGACTTCCTTGGCAGGAATACTGCCCTTCTGACCTTGCCCCGGGCCAGCACCCTACCCGGGCAGGCCAGCCGACCATTGGTGAAGGCAGCCTGACTGTGCACTTGGTCCCAGTGGCTCGGAATGGAAACTCTGGAGCCGAGTCCGGCCTGCTTGGCCGAGGGACAGGGAAACCCAGCCGGCTAACCTGAGACGCCGGCCAGGCTGTGCTGCGGGCCGGGCCCCTCCCCGTCGTCCGCTTGCTCTCAGGGTGGACTCAAATAACGCCTTGTCTGGGAGGCCGTCGCCACCTTCCTTCCTGCCTGGGCCTCCCTGGTGCTCACAGTGTTACTTGCACTGCTTCCTGTCCCCCTTCCATGCAGCTAGGCACATGCCCCGCAAGCATGACCTCCTGAACCCCAGGATCCCAGGCAGGAAGGTGTTGGCGCATCTGTCCCAGCACCCAGGAGCACATTGCTCAGGGGACACACTCGTGCCTGTGGATTAGGTGGTTCTTCCTTTTTGGTGCCCTGCTGGCCGAGGCCTGGAAGGCGAGCTGGGGGAAGAGCTCAGGGAGGCAGACTGTTTCTTTTCGGACTGAGACGCACATAATCCTCAAGCTGCAATAGGTCATCTGCCAGAGAGTGACTCAGGCCCCTGGCCTGTGGGATAGACAGGTCTGTGGGGTGATGTCACCAGGGCCCAGGGAATGAAACCGCCCAGCTGACTCCCTGTCCGTGCTGGAGGTGGGACTCAGGGTGCATCCTCCTCCTCATGTGTCACCTGCAGAGCTGGGGGAGAGGTGACAGTGGGCCAGGCTGTCCAGTGAGTGGGAGCGCCCTTTCTGACTCACGCCGACCTCCGGGAGGGCAGGCGGCCCCAGTTTGGCCCTCTGGTTTTGTAAATAGTGGAAGTCATGAGAGAGGCTGGGAGGAGAAATGGCATCTGAAGGGTAGGAGCAGCGCTGCTCCGTCGCCTGCCCGGCTGTAGACCTCAGGCCAGTGCCTTGCTGCTTTGCGTGGGGCCACGTCTTGGCCGCCGCCTCAGCTCCAGAAATTTTGTGTTCGCTTTCTCCAGTGGCCTTTGAGGGGGCGAAGCATTTGAATGCAATCTCTCTGTCCTTCAAACAACTCCGGAAACGCTAAGAGCTCACCTCTCTGCCACTCCCAGGCCAGCTTTTTGAAGGACATTTTTGTCCCCACTGAGTGCTGCTGTTAAGCGTCATGATGATAGTACAAGAAGGCTTAAGTCTCATTCATCGCAGGGTTGATTAAAAATAGAAAACTTTATAGTTGCCTTTAGTATTTAACTTCGGTGGTTAAATTATTAGCTGGAGAAGGAGACACTGCCTTGAATTTAACCACCCACTTGTATCTGAAAGAGCTTTTGTTCATTCAAGTGTTCACACCTTCATTCATCTGATAAAGATTTATTTGTGGCCAGGGACAAGGTTCGGGTGCCCGGGGTGCTGCAGGGAGCCAGACCGACAGGACTCCGCACTCTGGGGTCAGAGGCAGAATAAATGGTGAACAGACGAGAGGGTTTCAGATAATAAACGTCCCGGCCGACCCGGGGTGCTGTCTGTGTGGGGAGAGCGTGGGCGGGGAAGACCCCCCAGGAGGGGGCACTTCAGAGGGGGTGCAGGGAGGAACAAAGGCAGCCCCTGTGGCTAGAACTCAGGACGGACGATTTTCTATTCCTGCCTCCGACGGGCTCCCCCGTCGGGCGGACAGGGACCCGTCTGAGGGCTGGGGACTTGTGGCCGCACCGGTGGAACTGGGTGAGAAGACCTGGCGCGTGAGCCCCTGGGGAAGGGGTGTCCCGAGTCTGTGTTCCCGCGCTGTGCATGGCGCCCCACGGCCTCGAGGGTGTCCGATCTCAGACCGGCTGGGGCTGCAGCCTCGGGTCACCCGGCTCTGATCCCTTGCCAAGGGCTGTGGGCTTCCCGAACAGTGCTGGTTCACGATGGGCTGAGGGGCTGTGACCCCACGAGAGGCTCATGCTCCATCCTCAGTGACTGTCCCCTCTCCTCCCCACCCCTCCCAACCCCAACTGACTCTTCCCGAATTTCTTGCGGCCCCTTTGTCCAGTGAGAGGCCTCACAGCTGATGGGACAGACTGGGTTGCTGTGAGACTGCTGACCGGAGCATCCTGCTTGGTCCTCTGGCTTTGTTGACACTGTCCACGTCCGAGTCCCTGCTTCTGTCTCTGGGCCACACTGGGGCCAGGCCTCTTGGGGAACCACTGCTATGGCCCCAGCCCTGGCCCCGCTGTCTCCCGAGCTAACACCACCGAGATACGCCCTGGTGCGTCCCTGCGAGTGGCCTCTCCAGGGCTGAATGCCATTGGCGGCTCTGTCCAGCCTGTTCTGGGGACCGTCTCCTCAGGCTTGACTCCAGGGGCCTCTGCTGGCACCAGAGAGGGATTTTATTAGACAAACAAGGACGAGATTGTTCCTGGAACCAGGAGCAGGTGTGTCCTGACGGCTCGGGCTCCCTGGGCCCAATGGTGCCCTTGTAAGAGGCCTTCCGGGATGTCCCCGCCCTGGCCACAGGACGGAAGCTGCCCCGGGAGGCAGCTGGAGGGGGCTGAGGTGAAGGCCAGGGCCAAGGGTGCAATGCCCTGGCCCCCGGGAATGGGGAGCCACTACCGATGCTGTTGTCGCCTGTGGTTTGAACAAATCCCAGTCCTGCATCTGCGTCCTGACTGGAGTCAGGCTGGGTCCCCGGGGGTGGGACAAGGTCAGTCCGGGTCCACTGTGAGCGGTAGTGGGTCCTCAGGGAGCTGGCTCCCGTGATGGGACAAAGAAGGACGTCCGTGTCGCTGCATTGCTCCCCCCCCCCCCCACCAGGGGCTGGGGATTGCATGGGGCTGAGAGGACAGTCACCTGAGCCAGGTGGCCTGTGCTGCAGTTTCCTGGTCAGAACTGGTGGGAGGGTTGTGTGAGGATCTAGTAAACATGTGTAAATGGCGCAAGGGCTGGGCCAGCATTTTGTTATTATGACCTTGGGCAAGTGATTAACTTCCTCCAGCCTGGGTTTCCTCACATTTTCTCATCCAGCTCTTCCAGGGTTACTTAGGAGAGTAAATGAGGTGTTACCTGTGAGGTGCTCAGCAGGGTGCCTGGCACGTGGCTGAGTTCGATAAAATCACTTTATTATCAGGTTATCAGGTGAAACGCCTCCCCACGCTGCGCTGCGAGGTGCTGACCATTCTGACAGTGGCTCCTTCCCTGGCCCAACGGCCACCCCAGCTTTGTCCCCATCACTGCCCTTCCGGTCAGGCCCCTCACGGGTGGGCATGGAGTGGAGCAGGTGCAGATGGGCGGGGAGTTCCTGGTGGGGAGTTCCAGGCCAGGCGGCTCCCAGGTACTTGGGGTGTGGCCCGATCGGCTTTCTCCAGCTCAGGAGGAGGGGTGTGAGCTGGCGCAGGCCTCTGCCCGCCCTCTGCTGTCTACAGACCCTCCATCTCCCTCCCCAGATCACCTGACCCACCATTGCTGCCCTCCTCCTGCTTTCTTGCCTCCTTCGGAAGTGGGAGGAGCCATTCCTTCCCCCCTCCCCCCACCACTCAAAGGTGGAGTGGGAGCTGCTCCCTTTCTCCCTGGGACTCAGAGAAGCAGAAGGATCTCAGGACCACCCCTCTCCAGCGCCGGGTTTTCCATCCTGCCGCGAGGGCCCCAGTCGATCCCTCCCTCAGGAAGCCTTCTCTCCCTGGCAGTGGATCCCAGCAGCCAGGAGGATTGGCTTGCTCTTCTGGCTGTACCTGGAGGAAGGGAGGAAGGAGGAGGTGTTCGGCAGGCTCTAGAGAACCCACGGAATGGTCCTGGGCTCCCCCTCGTCCTTCACTTTGCCCACAGTCACCCCTGGGGCTGGCTGGTGTGCAGAGGCCATGCTGTGTAGACAGAACTGACAGAGTTGCCTCCAGACTGTGTGAGACTCGCGCAGCGTGGAGTCCAGTGCTCAGGAGAACCCCGGGCTCCCCCACCTCTGTGGCCCACGCGGAGGCAAGTCCACAGGGCGGGCTCGGGATGCGACGGGCACATCCCCGGGGCCTGATGTCCCCTCCTGGGACGGGGCTTGGCTGCCGCTTGTGGTAGGAGAAGCGAGGCCGTGTGAGGTGTCCACAGACTCCCTCTGTGTGAGCACTGTGCCTCCTTGTGAGCGTCCCGGCCGGCACATCTGCCCTGCACACAACGGGGCCGTGTTCGCGCTGGGAGGGGCCCTGTCCCTGCAGCCGGCGCCGGAGGGTGGGCGCCATGCTTGAGAAAATCCTCTGTGTGCCAGGCACCGTAGGGACTGGGGACACAGCACGACCAGGCAGGCAGAGCTGCCTCCCTCGTGGTGCTGACAGGATGGGGAGAGGCGGGTCACAGACAAGTGGGGACACTTGGTTGTCAGGGGTGCTGAGTACACGGACAAGCGTAAATCAGGGAGATGTAAGTAGGGTGGCAGCAGGAAGGTGACAAGGTGAGCAGAAACCCTGAAGCGGGGCGCAGGGGCAGCCCTCCCTTCCCTCCAGGACCCCGGCCAGCTCAGTCCTTTGGTGTGGGCTCTGCTTCTGCCCTCCCGCTGCAGGCCCAGGAGGAGAAAGGGAGAGGCCCCGGGAGGGAGGGGAGCTCACACCCAGCCCTTCCTGGGACAGGAAGGGTTACAGCTTGGTCCTCAGCCTCCCCCTGGTCAGCCTGCTCTGCACCTGTGGCTTCAGCTCTGCTCTTGCCTGGAATCTTCTGAACCAGGTGGCAGTCGTCAGAAGGGCCAGCTCAGGTGTCAGGGCAGCTGGGGGATGGGGTTACAGGCCCCAGAGACAGGACACTCCTGGCTTCTGAGCTGGTGGCTGCTTGCTGCTGCGGAGGCATGGCCCCCCACCCCCTCACCCCTACGTGCCTCGTGGGCCCTCTCCTCCCAGCTCTGCACCTGCCCCCGGGGGAGGCGCCTGGGGAAGCAAATAGAATCATTAAGGACACAGCGCCTTTGCCCTTGTTAGTTGTACAGATGAGACACCTACTCTGTGCCTCAGTTTTCCCATCAGGAAAATAGGCCCACGACTACTTTCTAGGGTTGTTGCTGGCAGGTGCCTGTGCCTGGCCCAGCGTAAGCTGGGTGTCTGTCGTCATTGCTACCATCGGGACACAGTTCTGCCTGGGTGGGGTGTGATTGTCACGTGGGGTGGGAGCGTCTCTCACAGTGGCCGCTTGGTGGTGCTTGCTGGACGAGCCCAGGCGCTGACGCCTCGGGAGGCTGTGCTGGCCGAGTGCTGGCCGAGGACTGGCGAACTCGGAGCCGACGGTCACCGGCACTTTGAGAATCAGAACCAGAGCCTGTCTGCGTTCCTCTCAGGGCCCCGGTGCCCCAAGGCAGGAGCTGCTCTCGCAGTCCACCCTCAATGCCTCAGAGCGGCCCCCGAGGGGCCCAGTGTGGGTGGCCGCAGCCCCAGCACTGCCTGCAGCCCCGTGAACGGGCCACAATGGCCACTGTGTGTGAAAGGAGGTCAGCCTGCCTCGCTGGGGTGGGTCCAGAAGCTGCCCCCGCCCAGCCCCCAGCCCCACCAGCTCCCGGTTCGGCTGGTTGATCAGAAAGGCCGCCTTCATTCCCATGGGGCTGCTTTTCTCTCAGAGGACATCTCTGAGATTCGGGTCACAAGTGCCCGTAAACGAGTGAAGTCACCTCCATGCCGGGCAGGGGCAGTTACTATTGTTCAGATGCCAGAGGTGGGGAGAACAATGGCCGCTGTGGTAAAAAGAAAGTGCCAGCACTGGCCCTGGGGCTCCATCTGCTCCGTCCCCTTCCCCCTCACTCCCAAGTGGTGACCTGGGGCTCAGGCCCCGGGCTGCAGGGTGAGTGGGCTGCAGGGTGAGTGCGCAGCACCTTGAACCCTTGCTCTGCCCCGGCAGCTCCTTGGCCAGTGTGGGAGAAGGGTGGTGTGGCCCTGGCTCAGGAAGGGTGGGGACCAGGGAGGATCAGCTGGCCTGGGAGGTGTCCGCATCTGTCAGGGCCCCCGCAGCTCCTCTCGGTCCACAAACGCTGCTGTCCCCAGCTCAGGGCTGGGTGGGTGGACAGAGGCTTAGACCTGCTGCCAGGTGCAGAAATAAAACATCCACAAGGGAACCCAGGGCCTGAGGTGGCTCCTGGGTGGGGGCCGGGGGGGCCAGTCAGTGCCCTGAGCCTTTGGTGAGGAAGCAGCCATATCCAGGCAGCCTTCTTAGAAGGAGGCATTGAGCTAAGGGGGATGAGACAAGATCCCCGTGGGTGGAGATGGGAGAGGACCCTCGTCGAGGATGAGATTGCTGCTTGCTCAGGGCCCACGGGGCAGCAGCAGGTGTGCTGAGCAAAACCCCCTTCCTGCCAGGCAGGGGCATGGCTGCCCTCTGTGTCGGTGGGGCTGGGAGTTGAGTCGCGACTTGCCCCCACCCAGGAGAGAGGCAGCCTGTGTGGCTGGCCTGGGTTTATCCTGGTTTTCCACATAGTGGCCATGTGTCAACTTGTGTCATTTCTCTGGGCTCTGCCACAGTAAGGCGGGGATGACAGGTGTCTGTTCATGGGGTATTGTGAGGGCTCAGGTCAAGGCAGCTTCTCCTAGAGGAGAGGCAGGACCCGGGATGCCATGTGGTACCCTGATTGGTCACTGGTCCCTGGGACCCAGGGAAGAGCTAAATGCATGTAGGTTCTAGACCTGAGGTCTGCCGCAGCCACCTTCTGTTCCTGACTCCCTGCCCTGAAAGCGCCTGGTGGCTGTGGCATCAGGTGTCACCTGGGGGTGTCTAGTGAGTCTTCAGAGGTTCAGTCTGCTCCCCCTTCATGTCTACACCCGCTTTTCACTGGCAGGAAGACTCAGACCTGTCTGCGGGGTGCCCTCTTCCCCACATGGGTGGCCTCTCTGAGGAAGGCTGGCGGGTGGGCGTCTGAACTCTGCTCCTCTGTCCCCTCCAGGCCATCAGCATCAGCAAAGCCATCAACACCCAGGAGGCCCCCGTGAAGGAGAAGCATGCCCGGCGTATCCCTCCCTGCCTGGTGGGCCCTTGTCCCTCCAGGTCCCTGGGGGGAGGACGTGGGCCTGCCCAGTGAGGTGTCAGACTGCATTTGGTGGGGAGTAGCCTGTCGCTGCAGATGACGGCGGGGCTTTGGGAAGTCCCCGTGAGGTGTGTCCTCCTGTGGCCCTGGGCCAGCCGGGCCACCCGCCTCACTCGGCTCCTGCCAGAGTCTGAGCCCCATCCCAGGATCACCATCTGTTGTCTGGGGCCACTGGGCCCCGTTGAATTCGAGGGGCGTGACCTTGTCCATGGCTGAAAACCGTAGCTCTCGGCGAACTGGCCGACGTGGAAGGGAGGGGATGTGGGGCGGGGGGGTTGGCTCTCCACGAGAGTCTCTGCGTTTGCAGAGTGCCCCCGACCTTCCCCTTGAGTCTCTGCCTCCTGCACTTGGCCTTGACCCTGGTAGGCATCATTCTGGGTACTCACCATGAAAAGGGGGCCTTCACCTTCTGGTCCTATGCCATCGGTCTGCCACTTCCCAGCAGCTCCATCCTCAGCTGGAAGTTCTGCCATGTCCTCCACAAGGTGCTTCGAGATGGGCACCCCAATGTGAGTAGCTGCTGCCCATGGGTCCTTAGAGGGGCAGGTGTCCTGTTCCAGCCACCCCGTGCTTCCCAGAGCAGCAGGAGGCCTGGGGAGCATGGGCCCTCCATCTGCTGGTACCCAGGGGGAAGAGCAGCGTCCCTTTGCGATGAGAGGCCCTGTCCTGTCACCTCCCTCAGCTCCAGGCTGGCTCACCTTGCCTGCCGCCTGCCCCCACCCCCGTATGTCAGCTCGGGGGTAAACGTGTCGGGACCCCTCCCGCCAGGTTCTGGGCTCATCCCTTGCCCTCATCCCCTCGCTGCAGGTGCTGCACGACTGCCAGCGCTATCGGAGCAACATCCGGGAGATTGGCGACCTGTGGGTAGGTGCAGGGGCCCCCGGCCCTCGCAGGCAGCACCCTCCCCAGAGGCCACTGCGGCCCTGCTCGGCGTTCGGGTCCCACAGTACTGGGGCTGAGCGGTGACAGTGGTGTGGGATGGGTGTCTTCCTCCTCTGTTCTCAGCAGAAGTTAGGGCGATGCTGTTGGGGAGACAGGGTGGGGAATGAGCCTCACGGAAGGAGTGGCAGTCTTGCTTTGTAAGGCCTGGTTCGGGAAGTTCCAGTCGCATAGCTAGCGGGCCCTCTAGCTCTGAAATCACAGCCTGAGTCCCTGGTGGAGGTGACAGTGCCTCCGGCTGGCGTCTCAGTGGTGGTTGGAGCCCAGGTGAGGGGTGCAGACTCCTGGCCTCTCAAACCGGCTGCTTCAGAATCTTGGGATTGGAGATCTGTGTTTGCAGCAAGCTCCTCAGCAAATCCGTAGGCCAGCAGAGTCTGAGGGCCCTGGAGCTTGTGCTCCAGATCGACTCCCATAGCCTCAGGAATCGGGCGGCCCCTGCGGGGACAGAGGGGCTCAGGCCTTGTTTGTCCTCTGGGAGCATTGCCAGGTCCCTCGGGCCGGGGAGGGGGTGGCCTCTGGGAGCTGGGGTGGCCTGAGGCCCAGAGCCACTGTGTTTTACGGAAGCCCCCCAAGTAAGGAAAACAGCACCCGGGATACCATTTGCAGACTCGGGCCCAGCTGGCGTGGCCACAGGGGACACGGTGTTTGGAGGTGACAGAGGAGGCAGCTGGGAGGATGTGTACACATGACTGTCAGAATGTGCCTCCCTGGCAGCCGCCAGCATTCTAATAAAGTATCCCGACCCAGAGCTGGCCTGTCGCCCTGCACAAAGAGCACTCTTGTCACAAGAGCCTCTTTGGCAAGACTGACAAGGAGTAAGATAAGAAAGTTGGGGGGGGGGGCTGTAGACAGAGGGAGGAAGACAGCACCCCTGGCGGGGTGAGCCACGTTTGCCGAGTGAGTGACTGGGTGGGTGAAGGGGTGCCCCTCAGCTCGTCACCTCGTGTCTTGCCACCTCGGCTTCCTGGTCTGCCGTGCAGCGTGCCGGGCCCCGTGGGATGCTCGGGGACATGGATGGGGCAGCGGGGCCTGACCCCAGCTCTCCCCTCTGCAGGGGCATTTGCACGACCGGTACGGACAGCTGGTGAACGTTTACACCAAGCTCTTGCTAACCAAGATCTCCTTCCACCTCAAGGTATTTTCCTTGGGGGGCTCAAGGGACATGGGGTTCTCTCTGCCCCAACCCCGACCCCCGGGGAAACGGATGTCAGCACATCATGGAGGTCAGAGCGCCACGAGGCGTTTCCAGCAGATGCTGGAGCTGGTCTTGGCCTTGCCCTTGGCTCTGGGCAGCCTCTCTGCCCCGGCTGGTCATCCTGTCCCCTCTCCTGGGTCTCTGGTCCCTCGCAGCCCTTCCTCAGCTGGCACCCAGGGCTGGTGATGGCTCCACAGTCTGGGGGCTCCTGTGGCCTCTTCCCCTCCCTCCAAAGCTAGAACCAGTTCTGGGCCAGAGCCAGCATGGGCTGCAATTGTGTGGGTGTGTCCTGTTCGCAGCACCCCCAGTTTCCTGCGGGCCTGGAGGTGACAGACGAGGTGTTGGAGAAGGCAGCTGGGACTGACGTCAACAACATGTGAGTCGCTCAGGACGGTGGCATGGCCTGGTGCGGGCTCCCTCCTCCCCAGTGTCTCGTTGCTTCCTAGCGTCCTCCACACCCAGCCAGCCACGCGCAGTGGCTTCTGGGGCTGAGGGTCACGTTCCCAGGAGATGGGAGTGGGGTTGGTTTGGAACCGGCATTTCTGGCGGGAAGACTGTGTCCTTGCAGAGGTGTGTGGGTGAACTGCCCCCTCCCTCCTCCTGGAGGAGCAGGAGGTGCCCCCCAGTCCCGTTCAGCCTCTCCTGTCCCCTGTCACTTAGCTTCCAGCTCACCGTGGAGATGTTCGATTACATGGACTGCGAGCTGAAGCTTTCTGAGTCAGGTGGGCCGCCCGGGGCGGGGGGCGGGGGGGCGCGTGTCATGCACTGCTCAGGGCCCGGCGTTGGGACCTGCTGCCTCTGCCAGCCAGACTCTCGGACATGCTTGAATGAAGCTGTCCCCCAGGGGTCCACGCCCCTGCAAGGAATAGGTAAGGGGCCTCCGGTGCCCCCAGAGCATGGAGGGGAAGATGCCAGCCCTGGCGGCTGTGGTCTCTGCTGTTCCTTTCACCAGTGAAGCCACTCCTCCCGTCCCAAGTCGGGAAGGGCAGGCGCCTCTTAGGGTCCTGACCAGGGTTCCCGCCTGGGAGACAGGGAGGGAGTTGGGGTCACCTTGCCCGTTTTTCTGCTGTAAAAGGCCTGTGAGCCATGTCAGACTTCCCAGCCTGGGAACCAGCAGCCGTTGGACAGGAAGTCCCAGGTCTCCCCCTCCAGGGCCGCAGAGAACATTGTGTTGGGTGTTAGTTTCGGAATAACTTGTGGGTGACTCACACTTTTCATGGGAGAGTGAGAAGCAAATGACTTTTTAAGGGAAAAGTCAGGAGTTGGAGGTGGGTCTGGGCTGCCTCCTGGCATTCCAGGGTCTGGACTCTGAGGCTGGGCAGTCCACTGGGCATCTTGGAAAGACCTGCCCAGGACCCAACCAGGGAGCGGCCGGCAGGTGTCCAGGGGTGGGGGCTGCCAGCCTGTGCCCTGGCAGAGATGTGTCAGGCAGGAGCCGAGTGCCACAGTCAGCCCGTGCTGCACTCGGCGTGGGTGTGGGCTGTGTGGGCAGGGCAGTGGTCCCCATGAGGGAAGGTGACGAGAGCCGCCTGGTGGGACCCCAGCCTGGCGACACTGAGGTCTGCATGAAGCACAGAGAGGGCACCTGGTACCCCTGTGTGCCAGTATCTCCCTGCCGTGCGGTGGGCCCTGGCCGCCTGGTCTATAACAGCATGGCTGTGTCCCCGAAATTCCAACTAGTACTTCGTGTGTTCTAATTTCTTACAAGGAGAATATTCTGGATGTGACATGTAATTAAAAATTAAGTTTTGAAAAGGTGAGGGACAGTACTCAGCTCTTTCCTTCTCATCCCTTCTGGGCAGTCCCTGTCACTGGGGGGAGGCTCCCAGCAGGGTGTGAGGAGGGTCCCAGCAGGGTGTGAGGAGGGGGCCCATGCTCAGGCCTGTCTGGAACAGTGTCCTGGGTCCGGGGTGGGGGGGTGCCCCACAGGGGGTGGCGGGGGGGCGCCCAGCAGTGCTCCTGTCCCGGCATGCTGCCTGCTCCTGGTCAGCTTTCTCTGCCCAGAGAAGAGGCCGGTGCGGGAGCAGCCTCATGTCTGTCCCTCTCCCTCCTACTTGGTCGATCTGATGAAAGGCTTGATGGTGGGGGCAGGGGCGATTGATCCCCAGTCAAATGAGGTTTTGGGGTCACTTGGTGTTGCTGAGCTGAATCCTGACTCTCCTGGCCCTGCAGCTACTTGTCCCATGCCCGCCATGTGGAGGCTGGCCCAGCTGAGCTGGATTTTGTTTGCCTAACCTTGCTGTCCCCCGAGCTGCGGGGAGCCCTGGGCCTTGGTCTGGGGCAGCCGCAGCACACGGGGCTCCCCCGCTGGGAGTCGGGAGCACGCTGGTATCCAGGGACCCGGAGTGGCGTCCTTTTGCCTGGCCGGGGGATAGGGCAGGCCGTTCAGGCTGTCGTCCCTTCTTCAAAGCCCCCTCCAGGGTCGCTGAGATGATGACCGGGGGCCCGTGCGAGGCTGTGCTCAGCACCCCGCTGTCACTCAGGCTGCCAGCAGAGTCAGCTCTGTGACCTGTGTGCCTGGCTCCTCACGCTCACATTCTCCCTCCTGCCTCCCGTGCAGTTTTCCGGCAGCTCAACACAGCCATCGCTGTGTCCCAGATGTCCTCTGGCCAGTGCCGCCTGGCCCCCCTCATCCAGGTCATCCAGGACTGCAGCCATCTCTACCACTACACGGTCAAGCTCATGTTCAAGCTGCACGCCTGTGAGTCCCTGGGCCCCTGGGGCCCGGCCAGAGCCCCACAGGCCTGTGCCGATGTGGCCCGTGTGGACCAGCGTGTCCTGTATTGGAAAGGAAGGTGGGGGAAGTGAAGTGGCCACGACAGGCCTGTTACCCATTCGCGTCAGTGGCGTGCTCCTTATGGGACATCACCGTTCTCTGGAGTGGGCGGTGCAGAGAGCGTCTGCTGCTCTCTTGACGCCTGGCCTGGGAGCAGAGCCCCTTCTGCCTGTGTTCAGTCCCTTGCCATGTCGCCTCACGTCACGTGCGCGGGCGGGGACCGGAGCGAAAAGGCATAGAACGTGTGTCGCGTTCAGAAAGTCCACCTTGAGGACTGCTGGCCTCAGGCGTACGAGCTCCTGGAGCATTGTTAGCCCAGGGCACGTCCAGCTAAAGCTACTTAACGGTGCGCCCCAAAGCCAGGCCCCAGCAGGTCTACTAGGCTTGCCCCCCCCACCCCCACTCACTGCTCCTTCCCTCCCTCAGAACCCCCCACAGAGGGGACCCAGCCAGGGGGAGCAGGGAAGGGGGAGCGGGTATGACGTAGCCGCAGGGCTGTGAACAGAGAGGCAGTCCGCTAAAGCTGTGCCACCCCCAGGTCTCCCAGCAGACACTCTGCAAGGCCACAGGGACCGGTTCCACGAGCAGTTTCACAGGTGACCGCGGGGCAGGGCTACGGCACAGTGTGGCGGGCTGGGGCCGCCCGGCGGGGCCTGGCTCCCTGTGACACACCCCCGCCTCTGTCCCCGCAGCCTGAGGAACTTCTTCCGCAGAGCCTCAGACATGCTCTACTTCAAGCGGCTCATCCAGATCCCCCGACTGCCCGAGGTGCCTGCCCGCCCGCCGGGCCGCAGCCCCTGTGCCTCCTCTCGGCTCTGAGGCCTCTGGGGACTTTGGGCGCCTGGCCGGGCCCCATGTGGGCTCTGGGGATGGCAGAAGGAAGGCTGGGGGCGGTGGGGCACTGAGCAGCTTTCACCCATGGCCCCTGCAGGGCCCTCCCAATTTCCTGCGGGCCTCTGCGCTGGCGGAGCACATCAAGCCGGTGGTTGTGATCCCCGAGGAGGCACCTGAGGATGAGGAGCCGGAGAACCTGATAGAGATCAGCACGGGTCCCCCAGCCGCAGAGCCGGTGGTGAGTGTGCCCCTCCTTTCTGTATGCGTCTTGGGGGTGACTGGGCCTCCCTCCGTTCCCTACCTCCCCTGGCTGGGAGGGTGGGGTCACCGTGCTTTGCTGTGGCAGGTGGTGGCCGACCTCTTTGACCAGACGTTTGGACCTCCCAACGGTTCCGTGAAGGATGACAGGTAAGAGCCCATGGTGCCAGCTGGGATGCGGGGGTTGGAAGCCTCCTTCACAGAGGTGTGGTCAGGACAGGCCCAGGTCAGGGACATGAACTGGAGACAAGGCAAAGCCTGGGCGGCCGCTGGCGAGACTAGCAATTCCTGTGCTGCGTCTTCTGATTCCCCTGGTTGACTGAACTTGAAGCCCAGGACTCTGTGGGGCTCAGAAACCCTGCCTGACCTCTGTCCCCAGAGATTTGCAGATCGAGACCTTAAAGAGAGAGGTGGAGACGCTCCGTGCCGAGCTGGAGAAGATGAGGCTGGAGGTGAGGGGACGTGGGGGGGATGTGGGGGGCCCCCACCTGTATGCAGGCCCGGCGGGGCCCCCGCGTCCACGTGCTTTCTGCCCACGCAGGCCCAGCGGTACATCGCCCAGCTGAAGGGCCAGGTGAACTCGCTGGAGGCTGAGCTGGAGGAGCAGCGGAAGCAGAAGCAGAAGGCGCTCGTGGACAACGAGCAGCTGCGCCACGAGCTGGCCCAGCTGCGGGCCACCCAGCTGGAGGGAGAGCGTAGCCAGGCCCTGCGTGAAGAGGCTGAGAGTGGGTGGCCAGCTGCGTGGCCGGGCTGGCGGGAGGTCCTCGGGGGTCCCCGGCCGTGCTCGGGGTCACAGCCTCCCCTGTCCCCGCAGAGAAGGCCAGCGCCACAGAGGCACGCTACTCCAAGCTGAAGGAACAGCACAGCAAGCTCATCGCCACGCACGCTGAGCTGCTCAGGAAGGTGGGCCCCCACCTGTAGCTGCACAGGAGGGAGGGGGCTGCCCCGTTGGGCAGAGTGTGAGTGCGTCCCCGCCCGCCTGTGCAGAACGCGGACACAGCCAAACAGCTGACTGCGAAGCAGCAGAGCCAGGAGGAGGTGACGCGGGTGAAGGAGCAGCTGGCCTTCCAGGTGGAGCAGGTGAAGCGCGAGTCTGAAATGAAGGTGCGTCCTCTGGGGCACAGGGCGCACCTCGGGCGTCCCCCAGCCCCGCCCGGCAGTCCCCTAGCCCCCCTGTCCCCCTGCCCGGCAGTCCCACAGCCCCCCTGTCTTCCCCCTTTCCTAGCTGGAGGAGCAGAGTGACCAGCTAGAGAAGCTCCGGAGGGAGCTGGAGGCCAAGGCCGGAGAGCTGGCGCGCGTGCAGGAGGCCCTGAGCCGCACGGAGCAGGTGCGGGGTGCTGGCCAGGCTGGCCAGGGATTGGGCGGGACAGATGGAGGGTCCTTTTCCCTGAGAACTGAGCCACACCTGGATGCCACTGTGTTGGTTTAGAGGGGCCCTCGGTGGGCCTGGGGTGCTGCTGACCCAGCACCCAGGGCACAGACAGGAAACGGGCAGCTCACAGCCTTGGGGGGACAGTGACAGGGCCTTAAGGAATGGTCTGTAAGCTTGGGGGCTGACGAGGTGCGTGTGGGGCCCTGGACGCCCTGCTCAGTCCCGCTGTTCACAGAGCGGCTCGGCGCTGAGTGCGCGGCTGGACGCGCTGAGTGCGGAGAAGGAGGCGCTGAGCAGCTCCGTGCGGCAGCGGGAGGCCGAGCTGCAGGCAGCCCAGAGCCTGGCGCGGGACAAGGAGGCAGCCCTGAGCCAGGAGCAGCAGCTGCGCTCTCAGGAGCGGGACGAGCTTCAGGGGCGGCTGGCGGACAAGGTGGGGCCCCCCCCCGCCCTGTGTGACAGCTGGCTTGTACAGCCCCTCGTTCAGGGTGCATAAGGCCGTGGGCCTCAGTGTGTCCACAGGGCTGTGCGTCCGTCTCTTTCCAGAGCATCCCCCCCTGCAAAGAGAAACCCCCTACCCACTAGGCAGTTAATCTGCATGCCCCGCCATCACCCCTGGCCACCTCTGATCCCCTTCTGGGTCTGGATGTGGTGGTTCTGGACACGGCACAGAAAAGGGAGCCGTGCGGCCTGGTGGGCGTCTCGCCCTCCGCACACGTTGTCAAGGTTCGTCCAGCCCCAGGACGCCACGCCTCCTCATGGCCCAGTAACAGCCCGCTGTGGGGGCACACCATGTGCCGCTCCGTTCACTGGTTGGTGCATGTTTGGGTTGTGTCCACATTCTGACCGTTACCGATCATGCTGCCATGGACCTCGTGGGCACCGTTTCGTGTGGACACGTTTTCGTTTTTCTTGGCCTTAGAATTACGAGTGGAGTTTCCAGGTGCTGTGGTAACTGTTGAACTTGAACTGCAGCAGTGCTTTCCAAAGCGGCCGCAGCGTTTTCCATTCCCCCGGGGGTGTCTGCGGGTCCCGGGCTCCCCACATGCTCACCAACGCTTGTTCCTGTCCGTCTGCCCATCCAGCCTCCTGGCGGGTTGCACTGGTGCCCCGTCGTGGCTTCCACGTGCGTTTCCCTGATGGCTGGTGCTGTCGGGCGTCTGTTGCCATTTGTGTGTCTTGGGAGAAATGCCTGTTCAGATTCTTCACTTCCTTTTTATTTTAATGGGGTTCTTTCTCCTCCTGAGTTGTCTGCCCCACTCTTGAGGAGGCCTCAGCCCCAGGGGCTGGGGCCGGGTCCTGATGGGCCGCCTCTCCCACCAGGAGTCTCAGGAGCAGGGGCTGCAGCAGAGGCTCTTGGACGAGCAGTTCGCAGTGCTCCGGCGCACGGCTGCAGAGGCCGAGCGCATCCTGCAGGATGCCGTGGGCAAGCTGGATGACCCCCTGCACCTGCGCTGCACCAGCTCCCCAGGTGGGACCGCCTTTCCTGCCCTGTCTGCAGGGTGGGGCTCACCCACCCCAAGGGAAGTCAGGCTCCGCCCCTCACCCCTCCTCCCTGTGCTTGCAGACTACCTGGTGAGCAGGGCCCAGGCAGCCCTGGACACTGTCAGCACCTTGGAGAAGGGCCACACCCAGTACCTGGCCTGTAGGTCGGGTGAGTGCAGGGGGCCAGGACTGAGCAGGCAGAGGCCGGCGGTGGCTGGCTGCTGGCTTTCCTGGCCACGCTGCCTCCTGCCTTTGGGGGGTTTCCCACAACAGGCGCCCCACCTGAAGCTGCAGGTGCTCTCACCCCCCATCCGTGCCCACCTGGGAGCCCTGTCCTACAGGCCTGGGTCACAGACCTGGGTTTGCTTCCTGCTCCGCAGCTTTCTAGCTTCATGACCTTGGCCTCGTGCCTTCTCCGCTCTGAGCTCTCCTCTCTTTATTCATGAACTTGGGCATGGGCACCCGCCGGCCTTGCTGGGCAGAGAGCATGGCACTTGCTATGAAGCACTGACTGGACTTGCTCCGGGGTGGCAGCATCAGGGTCAGGGTCTCACTCTCCTCTCCCACAGACGCGTCTGCCCTGGTGGCAGCCCTGACCCAGTTCTCCCACCTGGTTGCGGACACCATTGTCAACGGTAGTGCCACCTCCCACCTAGCCCCCACTGACCCTGCTGATCGTAAGTGTGCCTGGGCTTGTGTCACACGGGGTCCTCATGGTGGACCAGGGGAAGGTGGGGGCACGGGGCCTGGCGGGGGCTTCTTCCAGGCCCCTTGGGCACTGCCTGCCTTCACTGCCCTCTCCCGCAGGCCTGATGGATGCGTGCCGGGAATGTGGGGCCCGGGCGCTGGAGCTCGTGGGGCAGCTGCAGGACCCACAGGCTCTGCCACAGGCCCGGCCCGGCCAGGTGCGGGCCCCCCTGCAGGACCTGCTTCAGCTGGGCCAGGTGAGGCATGCGACTGTGGCACTGAGTGGGCCAGGCACCGTTGGCGGGTAGCTGTGGGACATGGGGTGGGGACAGAGCACCCCAAAGCCCTGCTGCCCTGGGCTCCCTGTGGGATTGTCAGGGGTCGAAGTCACCTCGTTTGACCCCTGGATGACCTCCCCCAGGAGCTGAAGCCTAAGAGCCTGGATGTGCGCCAGGAGGAGCTTGGGGCCATGGTGGACAAGGAAATGGCGGCCACGTCTGCGGCCATTGAAGACGCGGTGCGGAGGATCGAGGTAAGGGCCGCAAGGGCTGGTGCCTCTGTGCGGAGGACAGGGCGGAGCAGTGGCCCTGGCTTCACACTGAGCTGAGCCCTCCCCTCCCTGGCTGAGTGGCTGCTCCCAGGGAGCAGGCCCAGCCCAGAGTTCCCACCCTACTCCTCCCCCACTCCTCTCCCCTTCCCTCCCCACTCCTCTCCCCTCCCCACTCCTCTCCCCTTCCCTCCCCTCCCTCCTCCTCTCTCTCCTCCTCTCCCCTTTCCTCCGTCCCACACTGCCCTCCTCCCAGCCCACTGACAGTTCTGTCATTGGTGCAGGACATGATGAACCAGGCCCGCCACGCCAGCTCTGGGGTGAAACTGGAGGTGAATGAGAGGTGAGCTCACTTTTGCCCCCAGGATGAGGCTGGTTCCCGTGGCCCCCCCGACAGCTTAGCTTTTCAGAAAGGGTGGGGAGCAAGCAGTGCCCCCTCCATGGGCCCATGCTGCTGAGCCACTGGTGTCAGGCCCCAGGGTTGTCCACGCAGAGACCAGAGTACAGGCCTACTCCCTGACCCCCTGTGGCTTTTGGGGCCACACTGCAGATCCTTCTCTCCCCCCCCCCCCCCCCCCCCCCCCCCCCCCCCCCCCCCCCCCCCCCACAGGATCCTCAAGTCCTGCACAGACCTGATGAAGGTGAGCCGCTGGCTGGGACCCCAGGGGCGAGCGGGCTGTGTGGCTGGGAGGACCACCCCAAGAGTGACATAAGTTTTGGTCTTGGCAGGCTATCCGACTCCTGGTAACAACGTCCACCAGCCTGCAGAAGGAGATTGTGGAGAGTGGCCGGGTGAGCTGGGTGTCCAGGTGGGGCCCTTCCCTGCCAGGCAGGCCGCATGCCTGGGCCAGTAAGGAGCAGATTCCCGGAGGGGCTGTGACTCCAGTGCTCTGTCCATCCCAGGCCACACCACCCTGTGACTTCAGCTGTCCACAGGTCTTCTTTTTGGGCATGAGACACCTGAAGTGCACAGTGATCAGAGGCTCCCCTGTGTATACCGTGTGCCTGGGACTCATAGCTGCATCCCCCCAGGGCCCAGGGATGTGGCCCTGTGGCTGGCCGCAGGGGAGCCTCCCCAGCAGCATCTGTGGGCATCTGTGATGCCATTGTCTGATCTGCCCAGCCCTTCCCCTTGTCGTCACTAGGGGGCAGCCACGCAGCAGGAATTCTATGCCAAGAACTCGCGATGGACAGAAGGCCTCATCTCAGCCTCCAAGGCCGTGGGCTGGGGAGCCACGCAGTTGGTGTATGTCGCCCCAGGTGGGGGCGGGGGGCAGCAGGCAGCCTGGGGAGGGAACATGGGGATGAGTGGGCTGGCTGTCCATGGGGTCGGAGACCCAGGCCCTGCCCGCCTCTGTCCCCAGGGAGTCAGCTGACAGGGTGGTGCTTCACACGGGCAAGTACGAGGAGCTCATTGTCTGCTCCCACGAGATCGCGGCCAGCACGGCCCAGCTGGTGGCAGCCTCCAAGGTGAGGTTCCGTGATTGGTGTGGCCTCTGGCCTCAGCTGCTGCGGTGGGGAGACCTTGGGCTGGGGTGATCCCCGTGGGCCTGCCCTGATCTGCCCTCACACACCCCCAGGTGAAGGCCGACAGGCACAGCCCCCACCTGAGCCGCCTGCAGGAGTGCTCCCGCACCGTCAACGAGATGGCCGCTAACGTGGTGGCCTCCACCAAGTCAGGCCAAGAGCAGATTGAAGACAGGGGTGAGTGCTGGGGCCCCCGGTAGTGGCCGGGATGAGGGGGGCAGGTGCCCGGACACTTATCCCTCTCTGGCCACAGACACCATGGACTTCTCCGGCCTGTCCCTCATCAAGCTCAAGAAGCAGGAAATGGAAACCCAGGCAGGTGCCCATGCCCACCCCCAGCTGGCCCGTGTGTGCCCCCGTCCTAGGGCAGGAGGGCTCCCTGGGGAGGGGCCGTGGGACCTGCTGAGTGCTATGTGGGCTGCAGGTCCGAGTCCTAGAGCTGGAGAAGACGCTGGAGGCTGAGCGCGTGCGACTGGGGGAGCTGCGGAAGCAGCATTACGTGCTGGCCGGGGCGGTGGGGACGCCCAGCCAAGAGGAGCCCATCCGTCCGAGTGCTGTCCCCCAGAGCGCGACCTCCAAGAAGCCGCCTCTGGCCCAGAAGCCCATCGTGGGCCCCAGGCAGGACCAGCAGGTAGGACCATACCAGGGGCTGGGCGGGCGCCCACACTAAGATGAGGAGGGGTCCTGGGGGGTGCACAGGGCCTTGGGATGTCAGACGGCACTGACCAGCAGGAGCAGAAACGCTGCTCCAGAAACACACGGGGGCCTTGGCTCACTCAAAGGGAAGATGCAGGGGTCCTGCCCTGTGTCACACACACCTGGCCGTGTCCACTGAGCCCCTCACCTTTTACCTCTGCAGCTGGACAGAAAGGATGACATCTGCTCCCCTCAACTTGTGAACTCCTAGGCTCTGGAGAGGTCCAGCGGGAGCTGGCGGGCAGGCCTGGGCCTCGCGTGGCTCCCCCGACTTGGTGCAGGAGGCTCTGAGGGGGACAGTCCCCACACCCGGTGCCTAGGCCCCCGCCCCGCAGCCTGGATCAGCGTCCCGTCCCTAAGGCCCACCCTTGCTAAGCCCATGGGGTTCGGGCTGACGGGCGCAGCTGTCCTGGGTGTGAGTATGTATCTGTAGCAGGAGCTTCTGAGCACGCCAGGGGCCAGCGGCCTGAACCGCGATTCAGGAAATACATGGAACATTTGTGGTATTCCGAGTTAGAGCTCTTCTTTTTGAGTTTGCATCGGCACAGTGGGAAGCAGGGCCGCTCCTGCCTTTTGGACTCAGGGGCTGAGGTGAGATGAACAGAATGTAGTGCGTGCTGCCTGTCGGGACGTCTAGCCTGTCGGGACGTGCACGAGTCGTCCCCGAGTCATCCCCCAGGGGTGTGGCCTTCCGAGGCAGGTTCCATGGAGCTGGGATGGCCTCAGGCAAAGTTAAGATGTTCTAGGGTGGGCTGGGGTCTCCCCCTTTCTCCTTGGGCCCTGCTCTAGGGCACCAGTGATGGGAGTGCTTAGTCTGGGGAGAGGCAGGCCGGGCGCTGCCCATTGGGCCGGGCAGACCGTGCGGCTAAGAGCCTGTCGCCCGCCAGGCACAGGTGTTGCCTTTGCTCCTGGAGTTTGCTCCTGTTGAAATCTGGTGCCCCTGCCCTGTTGGCCCACTTCTGGCCTCCCCCCTCCCCGGGGGACTTCCAGCTCAGCCAGGAAGAGCTCAGAGTCTCCAGCCCCGCTGCGTTGTGTGGGCCCAGCTTGGCCTGTGCTGCCCTGAGGAGCATCTGAATGAGGCTGCATTCCTTTGACTCCACTGGGAGTGGGTGGGTGGGGACTGGGCGACAGGCCTGTGTCTGGAGATGAGCACAGGAGACAGCTCCATGCTGAGTTCGGTGCTTCCTTGTGCGGAGGAGTCAGATTGGCAATAAAATGTGCTTTGTTGCCACCACTGCCCCCATGTGGGCCTGCGCCTGTTTATTTCTCGGGGCCCAGGAAATGGGTTGGGACCCACTTGGTTTCTGCAGGTGACAACAGAACACTCAGAACCACAGAAGCTCTTGTTAGGGCTGCTTCTGCCAAGTGTCATCCAAGGCTCATTTCTCTGGGAGGTTTGTGACAAGGCCCTGGTGACAGCTGTGTGGTGAGTCCTGGCTTGGGGCTTGTCCCGCTGCCCCAAGGCCACCTCCGCGGCCTGGGTCCCAGCTCCCACGGTTCCTGATGCTCCCCCCGCCCCATCCCCTTAGGGGAGGGAAGAGTGACCACTGACTCATGGTTTGTAGGAGGATTTTGAACGTTTGAACTTGGTGGTGGTGACCCTGCCTCCTAACTGGTCTGGACTTCACTGTCCTGGCCACAGCCCATGTCAGGGACCCTAACAGGCGTCCGGGTCCCTGAGTGCAGGGCTGCTCGGCCAAAGCCTCAGCCGCGCCCTCAGAAGCCACACCCTCCCCCCAGGTCAGGTCAGGAGGAAAGGGTCACCTCGGTGGTTCCTGCCCAGCTGGCAGGACACCCATGGTGTGGCTGCAGACAAAGCATCTGCTCCCCGACTATCGATTTTCTGGAGGATGAGGGAGGGGGGGTCAGGTTGACAATGCTTTGAAACCTGGTGTCTATAAAGAGGGTGTGCTGAGGAGCTCCGTATGTCCATATTCGGAAGGGACTAGCGTCCGCACAGAGACGACTGCGTACACGTCTCCCCACCAAACGTCCTGGTGAACAGCGGCGGGAAGGTGACCACACCGGACGGGGACCTGACAGGTCCTCGGTGAGCAAACCTGTAAACGGAGGCCCCGAACAAGAAGTCTGGGTCAGGTACTGTGGCCTCCCTGGAGCATCTCTCGAGCAAAGGGGACCAGTGAGGGGACGACACTGGCTAACAGCAGCCCTGGCTGTGATTCTCTCAGAAGTCCCACGCGAGGAAGGCCGCAGTGGTGACTGCCACACGTCCTCAGCAGCGAGTGACGTGCAGCAAATAGCCTCCTATTTGGGGATGGCGCTGTGTGACCCTGCTCAGGGCTGCCTGTGTCCCACCAACTGAGTCAGGTCCCTCCCGGGGTGTCAGTGTGAAGTTCCCCTTTAAGCACCTGTGGGCAAGTCCCCCAAGCAAAACGTCAGCCGTCAAATTCCACCACCTACAACCGGCAGAGACTGCAACCGACAGACACTGTCCTCACGAGCGGCACCAGCGGTGGTGACCCTGCGCACGGAGGCCCTGACAGGGCAGCTCTGACCCCGGGACCCATGACTCAGAAAAGGGACCAGGACAAAAGATGCTGCTGTGAGTGCCAGGGACCTGGCAGCGCGGACATGCTGGCCATCGCGGGCGGCTCTTACTAACTCCACCGACGTTCCAGAATCAAACCCCCCCAGGTAAGTAAGTGATGAGACTGGTAACAATTTTCTATTTATTAAAAAGGGTCCTACAGCCTTAGACCACAGCTCAGACGTGGCCCTGGAGAGATGGCGAGGCCGCCTGGCAGCCCCGTGCCGCCGCACAGCTCTGGGCTCCCACGTTGGCTGCGCCCCGTGTGGCCGGCACAGGTGCTGGCGTGGCTGGCTCTGCTCTCGGGATTCACAGGATGTGGCAGGCCCACCTGATTGGCATGGCAGTAAATCATCCGATACAGCTTGTTTTTCTTTAAAAAACAGTTACAACACAGTAGAGTTCAAGTCCAGGAGCAGAAATATGGAAACTGTGTACAAAGGTTGCTGGCCTCACCCCCCGCCTGCTGGGGCAGACCCCTGAGACCTCTGCCCAAGTGGGTCCATGGCAACAGGCCAGGAGTTCCACAACCGAGCCCGTGGGCTTATGTTAATGTTGGGTGGCGACAGCTCCATAAGAATTCACTCATGGCACCTGTAGACAAGAGCCCAGAGGGCCAGAAGAGCCTCTCCCCAGACCCAGCTGGACTGCTGCTGAGCTGAGGCCCAACCAGAGGCAGCAGCGGACGTTTGGCTAAGAGAATCCTGCTTCGAGGCGGGCAGACTTCCTCCCACCTACAATGCAACCGAACTGGGGTCAGGCCCCTCCTGAACATACAGCTGGGGCAGTGGCAGCTGGTGACAGCACCCTCACAGCCTGGGGGCCTGCACAGGAGCTGCAGCCAGCCCCTCAGTGGCACCAGGTGAAGCTAAGGCACACACAGCCCCCAGGTTGCAGGTGGGACCATGCACTGCTTGGGTTCCCATCATCTGCATTTCAACCTACTCAAAACAGTATGTGCATTTTTACAAAGTTTCCCTGAATGGTCTTATGTCAAAAAAGTTTTCCTCCCCACTATAAAACAGGAAAATTACACACATAGTAGTAAAAATATTGGAGTATTTCTTCATTGAAATCCTCAGGCCGCCCGAGGCGGGAGGGACAGAAGCCGCGAGTCAGCTGCTGTGCAAAGTCCAGCGCACACCCGCCGCCTCCAGCCCTGGATGTGGCACTGGGCAAAGTGCAAACCCTGTGTGTGGCTGAGGCTCCAGGGGTGGGGAAGGGGCAGGGCCCGCCCCACGCAGACTCAGTAAGCACCTTCTGGGGGGCGGCCTGGCCAACCCTTAGGAGGGGCTGTGGCAGGCGGCAGGCTGGGACACACAACTGTCTTACAAATAAAGCAGAAAGGTGGACCATGCTTATTAAATCAAGCTGGGACAGAGGATCACGATCCTAAATGGGGATGGGCGAGGCGAGGCTTTCCCCGGATTTGTGAGTTCACCAGCACAAAACTCGGAAATCACGAGAACGGACAACGCAAACCAGCCAGGGGGCCAGGCCCCGGCCTACGCACGAAACCAGGGCAGACTCGACTCACCACCATGCGGGCCCCGCCTCCTGTGTGAGCCCGGCCGCAGGGGGAGCCGTCTCCCGGCTCGGACGGGCCCTCACTGCAGGATGAAGCCTGGCTGGTGAGGCAGCCGGGGCGGGGGTCTCTGGGGGAGAGCTGGAGGACATGGTGCCACAAACTGTGCAGAGAATCCTGGCTGTGGGGAGAGCCCCATGCGTGGTGGCAGGGGAGGGCACGGTGGTCCTGGGTACAGAGAGGCCTGTCCTGGGCCCATGGCCATGGCAAACGGCGTGGGTAAGCGTCCTGCAGGCACTGGGGGCGGGATGCGCCGAGGCACGACGGAGGGGGGCCCGCTGGCCTCCAGGGCGGGGTAGGGCAGGGCTGCAGCGGGCTCGGGCACCTTGGGCGGCAGTGGGGCCGGGGCCTGTGGGAGTGTCTGCCCCTTCAGTACCATCTCCTGCAGCTTCTCGATCTTGACTCTTCGCCTATGGGCCAGTGTCCGCTGGCTCTGATAGACATCGATGAAGGAGTCTAGGGGGAGCGCTCCCTCAAGAAACTTCTCTGCCATGTTCTAGAAGCAGCAGGAGAAACCTGGTTACAGGGACAGATCAGCCCTTAGGGAGGGACACTGCCTTCACTACCTAGCTGCCCTCCAACTCCTATCCCTTCTCTGTGGGCCACCAGCTCCACGTGGCCGACCCCGGCTGACCTCAGCGACCAGGAAGAGGTGGCCCGGTCCCGTCGGCCCCATCCTCCTAACCGTCAGCTGTGGGCGGCGGGCCTTGAGGAGAGGTAGCCTTAGGATGAAGGGAGTCTGGGGTGGCCCAAGGTGGAGGCACTGCACCCAGTGCTGACCTCTCCTTGTGCCAGCTGGAGCCCAGCTTGCCCTCTCTCCCACTCGGGCCCGATGGTTCATTAGACCACAGTAGAATTGGGTCACCCACTGCCAGCTCTGACTTGTTCAACTGCCAACCCCGAGGCACATCCTTGTCATCTGGTGAAGTGAAACTCAGCAGCACCCTTCATCTGAGGACCAGACCCCAGGCTCCCCCATGCAGTGCGCACACCGGGCACATGGTGCTCACCCACCACCCCACCATGGGGGTGGACCTGGGCCTTGGGGCACTGGCAGGCTTTACCTCAGTGTCTTCCTCGATCTTGGCTCCTTCTGCCTGAAGAAGGGCCAACAGGGTCTCCAAGGAGGCGCTGCTGGACTGTTTATCTGGAAGAAAAAGGACACGTGTGAGGCGACTGGCATCTGGCATGGCCCTTGGGAGTCACAGTGCCCCCAGCTCTTCAAAATGGCACCTGGCTCCCCACTGCCCCGCAGGGTCCGAACGCCCCTCCCCATGGCCCGTGGGGGCCAGGAAGCCCCTCCCACAGCCCACAGGGCCCGAACGCCCCTCCCCACTGCTCTATTCAGCTGGGAAGGCAGCAGGTCACACGTGCTGAGCTGACTTTCCACGAAGCTGCAGGTTAAAGGCCTTGCAAACCAGAGCAGGTGGAGGGTTCCCTGGTGGTGTAGTGGCTAGGCTTCTGCGCTCTCACCGCCGCGGCCCGGGTTCGATTCCCGGCCAGGGAACCCACAACAACGACAGGAACCATGGCCATGACAAGCGCTGGGAGGGAGGGGGCGCACTCGGGTGGCAGCATGTACCAGACACCCAGTGATCCGCCTGCCCCCAGAGAGCCCCCACCGGATGCGCTGGTGACCCGGTGGTGACCCTGTCATTACCCCATTCTGTACTTCTGAATTGGGGGAGGGGGTGGGGGTAACCTCCAGAGGATACACACCTGCACAGGCAGGCCCTGGCTTTCCTACGTACAAACCCCCCACACCCCACTGTCTTTCATGCAGAAAGGTAGCCCTGGGCCCGTGCACATGACCGCACAGCACGTGTTCTGTGCTGGCTTCTTCCACGCACCGGCTCCCAGGTCACCGGTGCAGCATGAAGTGGCTCTTCACATCTGTTCCCACTGTGCGGTCCACTGTGTAAATGCCACCACTGCACAGTGGACATGCAGTGTTTCCAAAGTCAGCTGTCACAAACAAAGCTACAACACTTTCCAACATTAACTTTGAGGGCCTACCTGCTAAGGACAAAACGTTCAAAGTTCAGAAAATGGCCTCTTTCCTGCACTGTTTGAAGAAGGTGGGATTTCATTTGAATAACACAATTCTATATACAAACCACTATCTTATCTGCAAATTTTCCATAAGAGTATTCCTTCCCTGCTACACAACGGCTTGCAAATGTGTCCTTCCCCCAATCTACTCTTGGAAGATGGTCCTAAAAAAGTTACCTAATTTGGTCTTCTTTATCTGATAAGCCTCGAAGAGCACCTGGAGTTCCTGGTACTTCTGGGTCAGACGTGCTTTCAGAGCATCCAGCTGGGGCTGGTACAGGAGGTTTCCTTCTGCCAGGCTCCGGTTGGTGGCAAGCGTCATTTCTTTGCTAAGCTGCACGTTCTGTGTCTGCAGGGGACACACAGGGCGATGAGACCCCACGCGTGTTCGCTCCCGGTCAAGTCCCCAGAGCGCCCCTCCCGTCTGCTCCCGGTGGCTGGGGCTCCTGGCCGACTCGGGGCCCCTGATTTCTAGTTTGGACGCTGCTTCCAGTTCTTAAAGAGCAAAGCCACTTCCTTTCCAACCGGTTTGCTGGACAGGCTGTGTCTTGTGACTGGTTCACTTGAATAGCTGCGCTGTGACTGGAATGCCTACTGCCCCCACTGTGCCCCAAGAGCACACAGCTGTGACGATTTAGGGCCAGACTGCTTCAGAGTGAGTTTCTGCCGCTCCGGGGGAAGTTAAAGAATCACTATGTCAGACCAGTTGGCAGGACGTCAACTCAGGCTTCAGTCAGGCTTCCAAGATCAAACACGAAACCCTGGAATCGGGGGGCTGCAATCAGTGCCCCAGCCCGTTCCTCTCCCACACTCACCTCTGCGTTTCCTACTCGGAGGCGGAGACCCCCCAGCCCCTGGCCACCCGGAAGGCCCCCCTGAAGCTGGGAGGGGGCCTCTTTCCCCCCCGCAGGGTTTCTCTTGTCTTCCCGGGGAGACGGGTTCTGTGGGAGGTGGAGAAACCCACCTGCCTGGACCTCCGGGGAGGGCAGAAGGGAAGGCCTGAGAACAGGTATGAAACACCCGCTAACGCCTGGCCACGATGCACCGGAATAAAAAGGCACTGACCCACGCGAACTCCAGGTCCCTGTCCCGCACTGCGGCCCGGCCCCCTGCCCTCAGCGACCTCGCTTTCCGGATTTGAACTGGAGCAGCACATGACCCCCCACTATCTGCCCGTGTTCCTCACGGTCTCTGCTGCCCCAGCCGGTCATCTCGTGCTGCCCCGAGCATTCTCTGCCACCCCACCCAGTCTGTCCTCGCTGCTGCCACTTCCTTCCTCTTGGTAGAGGGTGGATCCCTGGCTGTGCGGCATGCCTCCCCCTCCAGCCGTGCCCACGGGGGGGGGGGGGGGCTTGTGCACATGCACGCGGGACTCGGCGAAGGAGAGGACACAGGCCCCACCACCCAGCAGGGCCCTTCAGCAGGCACACGCCCTCCGGCAGCGGAGCGGGGCCCAGGGCCCTGCAGAGAGAGGAAGCCTACAGCTCAACACGCCCAAGTGAGCGCGGAGCCGTCAGTCAGCAGCACCGGGGGGCTGGGAAGGCCTCGGAAAGGGGGCTCCTGGTTCTGTGGGCTTCATGGGGGCCCTGGGAGGGGTGTCCTCTCCCCCAACCCCCACAGCAGCCGGCCCGCCGTGCGCGCCGTGTCCCCAGGTCCTTTCCTTCGACTGCTAAACCATCTCGAAGGACAGACAGAAGGAAAGCGCTGTGCAGCGGCCCTGGAGGCACAGCCGGGCCGCTTTAACAGGAGCACGCGCCTGCCACTCGGCCTAGACGCCGTCCTCCCAGCTACTGTCCCCGGGGCTCCAAGGGGGGCAGTGTGAAGGACGCTCCTGGTGACGGGATGTCCTGCTGTCCCCTGTCCTGAGTTTACCGGTGTCGACATCCTGGTGGTGAGCGTGGACAACTTAGTAAGATGGCACCTTTGGGGGAAACTGGGAGAAAGGTACGCAGGACCTCCGTTGCTTCCTGAACTGCGTGTCAATGTACAGCTCCCTCAGAATTTAAAGTTTAATTTTAAACAATCCGCTGATGAGCTCTTTCCTTTCCACCATCTATTGAGGGATGAGCAGGGACCACGGTGGGGATCCTGCTCCCGACCCCCTGCCCGGACTCGGTCTTTGTTTGGCAAACACTTGCCGAGCCCTCGGTGAGGCCGAGAACTGAGAGGAACAGGAGCACTGTGACCCTCAGATAAACCTGGAGTCGGCATAAATGGAACTGAATTCGTCCTGTCCTAGTGTCTGAGGCCGGGTGACCTGGTCCCCACTCACCCCGCGCCTGGCAGTTCTGACAAGCCAGGCCCCTCCCGTCGCAGGCCTCCCTGACCCCCCAAGCCAGCAGCCACCCTCTGTCCTGGCACCCTCTTGTCTCCTGCCACGGCTCACGATCACTGAGTTTTCTTGCGCGCTGTCCCTCCCAAGCACCCGGCCCACGCCAGCCACTCAGTAAGGATCTGCGGAATGAGGCAGAGGCCCTCCCCCACGACCCCGAAAGGCCGGGTCTGGCAAACACGGCAGGTGACAAGACGTGTGTGCCAGGCCGCACCTGCTCCACGCTGGCACGTGGCAGAGGGCTCCCGCGTGGTCCTCTGGGAGTCAGCTGAGGGAAGTGTGGGGCAGGGGGGCGCCGCAAACTGGATCTAAGTGTAATTCCAAAAGCCCATTTCCCAAAAAGTCTTGGAGCACAAGTCCCCCAGGTGGAAAGGCTCGGGCACCCAGTGACGGGAACACTGCCAGCCTGCCGTTAAGTGTCACCGTGCGGCACGGTCCCAAGGTCAGCGGTCCCAAGGTCAGCTAACACCCGAATCGGCTGAGTGGGGAGCGCCGACAAGCGAACCCCACCGCAGCCACAGTCTCCGGGAAGGGCCCAACCCCCAGTGGTTTCCAGCACCCGCGAGGCGACCTGCCGTGCAGCTCAGTGTCACTGCTTCAGTGTCACTGCAAAATACCAGGGCTGGCCGGGAAACCCGCCGCAAGGGCCTCTGTTTTTCACGTTACGTGTCTGGGCACTTTCCCGCCAGCCCTCGTACATCTGCCAAGACCCCTAAATCCCTTCTCCTACACGAGAAAGTCCTAGAACAAGGTAACACAGGGAAGCACGGGCTGCGATCGGAAGGCATTTAGTTCGTCTGCACAGGACGCATTGAGGCAAAGCCCTTGTCGCCGGGCAGCAGAAGAGGCCAAATAAACTTCACTAATTTCTAAGTGGCCATCCAGGGCACGCCCACAGCCCTCTGCGGGGCACAGAGGCGGTGGGGACAGTGCACACGTGTGCTGAGCTGGGGAGGAGCCTCTTTCCTTACGGGTCCCCTGCCCGGCGCTGTGCGCGAGGTGGCGTCAGTGCAGGACGCGCCCTTCCCCTCAGGCGTCCCCTGCGTCCAGTCCTGCCAAGGAAGACGGGACGCAGCGGCAGCCCTGTCTTGTCATGCCTCCCCACGGGGACAGCACACAACGCCCCCAGCAGGGCTCAAGTGCCAGCCACGCCGGGCCACACAGCCCGGCTCCCCACCCCCTCTCAGACCGATTCCTGCCTTGGCACGGTGACAAATGTGAACAGTGAATCTGAGAGGCCACTGTACTTGCAGAGCCACCACCCGGAGCAGCAGACATCTGAAATTGAAATCAGTGTCGCCAGCCCCTTGACGGTTCTCATGATCCTTTTTCTTAACCGTAAAGCAGTCTTCTCAGGAAACAATCTCTCTGTGGCGAGGAAGCATTTTATCAATGTGCTGGGTTTCACTTCAGGTTCCCGAGGACAGGACGGCGGAGACGCGGGGCGGCGGCACGCCCGGCAGGACCCCGCCGCGGCCTCTGCACCCCTGCCTGCCCGTGAACGCGGCCGTCGGGGAGGACGCTCACCCAGTGGTGACAGTGACCTGTGTCCCCTCCTCTTCCCACTCGTACATACTGCCTGACTCACAACCTGCATGCACAAATCTACAGAAAAAGTCACTGTTTTCTTAATTTAAAAAAACAAACAAAACCAGCCTGTTTGTTAGGTATTAGTAGAGCCAGAAGGGCGGAGGCTCCAGGGAAGTAAGCTGCCTTTGTTTTAAAAAAGAAGCAGATTTTCTATCCACTTGTCCAGACAGAAACGTGGAGACCCCTTTATCTCTTGGGGTGCTCACATCAACACATGACGATGTCGAGATGCACCTTCTGCCTCCAACGCCCCTGTTGTTACTCACGTGGGCTGGGGGAGTGTGGCGGCAAAGGAAGTCGCTAAAAACGAAAATGGACATAAACTCCTGAGTGACACACGCGGTGGGTACAAGCGAGACACGCAGGGACTGCCGCTGGCTCGGGGGTGGGTGTGCCGTGCGGTCCCGAGTCCCCCTGGCCGGCCTGGCGCGAACACTGGCGGGCAAGCCTGCCCCCGCTTCCGGGCTAACCTCGCAGCGGGAAGAAGCGCCGTACGCCGCCCTGCGCTGTACCGTGGTCCTTGTCACAGCAAAGTGAGGGACGTCCTGGACCATGCTGCTGCAGTTCAGCAAGTAAATGGCAGTTCCTGGCAGTGCTGGCAGTCCTTCACACGCTCAGAATCCAGAGGTGGAGGGCTGCGGCCACAAGCCAAGGACGCCGGCAGCCGGCAGCCGCTGCAAGACCCCAGAGGGGGCAGGGACCGCGCAACTGCAGGCCCCTGGCCTCCGGACTGTGAGAGAACACATCTCCCTTGTTTGAAGCCACTAAGTTTGTGGCCATCTGTTGTGGCAGCCCCAAGAAGCTAACACAGTGTTGGAACTGCCATCTGCTTCCAGCTGTGTCACAGGGGCCGTCTGGCTGAACCACACCTAACAAACACTTCCACAGGCCACCTGCCCTCTAGTTCTAGCTGCACTCAGCGACGGGACTGAGGGTGGGAGGGAAGGGGGAGTGGGAACTCTGGGACCCCTTCGTACAGGGTCCCTGAAGGCGGCCAGACCCCCCAGGCACAGCGGCCCTGGCTCCCTCTCCTGCCTCTCCGCAGCCTGCGGCAGGAGGTACCGAGCCGCGGCCAGCTCTGCACCGGCCCCGGACGTCTACCCCGCCGTCTCCCTGTACAGAGGCCTCCATTACACACCTCTCAGGTCCCCCAACCAGAGAGCACCTGTGTGGCTAGAAGTCTGACTGACGGAACCGGAGTGGCTTTCCCAGTGACACGCGAGCTCAGAGCCACCTCTTACTGTGTCGTATTCGTTTCCGATGCCCAGAGCCCAGCGATACCCAGGCCCACGTGGGCACAGCGCTCATCGTGGCTTCCTCTGCGGGACGAGGATGGCTGGGCCTCAGGCCGCCGTCAGCTGTTCACACCTTGCTCAGCTGTTCAGAAGATCAGCTTCTTTAAATGTTTATCAGGAATTTGTAAACAGTAACATCAAGAAAGAATACTTATTGTTACAAACAACCAGCTGTTCGTGATGACGGTCTGGAGAAAACGAATGATAGTGACTGCCCTCAAGCACACGCAGCCATTACTGCGGAGCATCCCCGCGACGTGGAGACACCCTTCTCGTCGGGGAACTCAGCCCTCTGCCCTTGGAAAGCATTTCAGAATGTGACAGCGACGTTAGGGTCGTGATGGCCCTGACGCCACTGTAACCTACACGTCTCCTTTCAAACACCGCTCACGAACTCGGGACCTCAGCTCCAGCTCGTAACACTCCCAACATGCTCGACGCAGTGGGTCGTCCGTCCAGCCATCTGTCCACCCATCCATGAAACACTGTCATTCACTAATTCATGAAATATACTTAGGCAGCACCTCTGGGAGCCAGGGTGCGGGGACAGAGACAACAGTCACAGCACAGTCTGCCTCCCGACCATCCGTGTAGACCGGCCCCATGAGCTGCACGTCGCCCAACTCCAGGACAACGTCCTGTGGTGAAGTGGAAACACCCTTCTTGTCAGCACCCTGACACATGCCAGCAGGAAGTGTTAGCATTTACTGAGCACCTACTGCATGCTTGACACCATGCCACCTTCTCTCCGTGCCTTACCGCCACTCCGCCCTCTCAGGGAGGTAAGACAAACTTGTCCCCGTTTTACTCAGGATAAAGAAAAGAAAATTTTGAGGAGGTTTCAGAGGCCACCAAAGTCCCAACCAATAAGGAACCCCAGAGCTATGATACTAAATGTCAAGATTTCCTGTCTTCAAGTATGTTTTCTGCACAACGAGGCCGTGAGTTACGCCGTGAGAGCTGCCGTGAGCTTACTGCCCACCACACAGAATCGAGTCTGCGACCATTTTTCTCAAGTTCCAATAGTCATCTACATTTCGTTTCTATTTGTATCGTATTTGCCTCTTCATTGAGGATATTTTCAAAAACAAAGCGAAAGGAGAGGGCGAAGGGCGCTGGGTCCCTGTGCGCCCCTCCCCAGGTCCGCAGCAGTGACACTTCCCGATCGTGCCTCCTCTACACGCTCCACCTTTTTTCTTCTTTTGAAGCATTTTAGAGCAAATCTCAGGCACTGTATCACCCTTCGAAAACCTTAACGCGTATCTTTAATGGGTAAAAACTGTAAGTTGAACTACGATGCCATAATCACACTTACTAAAATGAACAGTAATTCTTAATTTCATGCTCTGTGTATGTGGGCTTGAATTCTATGAGCCTTCTGCCTCACCTGTTTCAGTATCTGAAATAAAATAGTTTGTATAGGAAAAGCAGGATCAATGTCTGATTCCGCCCATCCCTCCTCTTTTTAACCAACTCTTAAGAGAACTGAGTTAAAAATCAAGCAACCTCCAGAAATGACCAATTAGCTTTTTCAGGGGGAGCATTATTAAGTAACGGGTTTTTATTTTTTACGTGTTTCGATCAGTTGCAGTCATGAACCTCGCTGATGCTCAATGTGCCAACAGCCCGTGGGGGGCACGTCAGCTCGATCTCAAGCTGGCACACCCCAGGATCTGACAGCTTCCCTGCTCTCTGGTGAAATACGATGCCCCAGCCCATCTGTACCCTTCTCAAAGAAATTCCAGTTCCTTCCGGTGAAGATTTTGTTTTTTGGTATTTTCCTCTTCTGATAAAGTTAAATTGAAAGTTATTTATAATACAAAGATGAGGAATGAAACGAATCTTGGCTTCTGCACCTTTCTGCTAGTAGAAAAGTGTAGGCTGCAATAAGACTTTAAACACAGCAGGCTAGCGGATTAGGTGATGAAAAGGCTGGCATGCATTTAGCCAGGCTGATCTCATCTCCTTTCATTGTACTGCACTTGACCTCACTTACCAATTACCTGTAGGGTAAGTTTCACTGAACTCACACGCAATTTGAGTTTGGGCTTTAATATTAAAGGTCAGGTTATTAGAAATACCAATTTCATCTTCCATTCAATAGAAAGACCTTCCCAGCGATGAAATCCTTTCACGCGTGCAGGCTCTCAGGTGGATGCTGTGCTGCAAACACAGCTGGATGTGGCTTCATTCAACCCAAATGTTCCTGGAGTTTTAATGAAATAACAGTTGCAGAGTTGCACGGTTAAACATGTTAACAAAATTAAAGATCTGAATGTATAAAAGTACAGGGGAAGCACTGCAGAACATTATGAGACTGTTCTAAAATAAAACAATCTCGTGGGCCGTGTGAAACCATCTCCAAGGCCACAGCCCACTCGGGAAAGGAAATTCACCAGCTGCTTATCAATCTTCCACCAAACAACCAACTCGACAAACAGAACATAGGAGATTAGTAAGAACTGCTATTTCTGACTGAAGACACCAAAATCCTTCTGAGATGAAACTGGCCGCCCTGAATAGAAGCAGGCAGTAGGATGCAGCCTGAATGGGACACCCAAACTGATCAAGTGTGATCTGCCTTGTCCCTTGTCTCCCGAAAGCAAGGGCTGGTCACACCTGGCCCCACCCTTGTCCTCCAGAACCACAGTCTCAGCGGGCAGCCAGGGGAAGCTCCAGAAGCCTTGCTCCCTGTGTACCCAGGTCGCTGCTGGTTAACCCAGCGGTCTGGTGAAAGCATTAAGTCACCGAACACCCACAAAATGTTAGAAAGATACATCTGCCCATGTCTGCATTTCAGGCAGAGGCCGCTCCTTAGAAAAAGGGTCCAGAACCCCTCAGTCTAATTCACTAGCAAGTTGTTTTTTCCTAGTGAATCACTTTATATTATTAATTCTTTCCAAAGCACTGAGCTTACGCTTTTCACTCCTGGTTCATCAGTTGCCATCATATTTAATGAAATCATTTTATTACTGTAACAAACAAAACCAGAACGACCAGGTCTGAGAGCAAACACGCAGCCTCTGTGCAGGGATGAGCTGCCCTGTGGGAGCAGAGACGTCGGACAGCCAACTACAGTCATGGGGCTGGGGGCCTCAGTCACCACACTCGATGAAGGGGACAGACAGCTTCGGTTAAGTGGGAGGAGGTCAAGTAATAGCTTCTACTGCAATTTCACACACACACCCCAAAGGGAAGGCAGCCTAACAAAGACAGATGCTCTGCACCCCGTCTCTAGTAATCTCTGGCCCACAAGCACAGCATCACTTGTTAGTAAGCATATAGGGTTGCTTCCTTTTCTATATTTTGCCTTTTAACCACAATTTACAAGAAATGAGTGTGTGAGAATGTTCTGGTACAGTCTTTACACAGGTGCAAATGAGAATATGCCTACCCAGATGGACCCTGGATTTATTTGACTACATCTCCTGACAATTTTGCTTTTACATTGAAAATACATCATGACATGAGCGGTCCAACACCAGACTCGAGAATTCAGTTTAATAGGTGAAACTGACTCTCACAAGACTGAGATTATTCATCTTCTAGTCATTGTAAGAAAACGCTATTTTAATATTGGGGCTTTTTTTGGTTTGGGGTTCTTTTTTTCGGTCTTTTTTTATTTTAGTCTGTGGCTAAAGTAGGGGATGAATCAAAGGAGAATCAGCTACTCTCAATTATTCCACTAAACTTCATAACAAAAAAAAACACCCTATGCAATTATATCTGCAGGAAATTAGATGTTCTAATTAAAAGAATTGCCTAGATCCTAAGACTTAACCAATTTCAAATAAAATGAAATGTTGATATTTTAACAGATTTATGTTCAAAATGATAACTGCAGTATAATTCATGACAGCAAAAACACCCAAGTATCCAATAATAAGAGAATGGTCATATAAATTATGACATATCCACACAATGAAATGTCATGTGGCCATTACAAATGTCCTGTAAGAAGATTCTGATAAAAAAGTTGCCCATATATGTTCTTATATTCTGGTAAGAAAATGCCTGAAGCTAACATAAAACAAACAGAAAATTGTATATATGGAATGATCTGGTAGGGAAAGACACGAAAAGAAAACGCATGAAATGTCTGTTAACCATCTTTATCTCCAGGTGGTGGTATTAAATGTGATAACATTTTTTCCTTGCAGTTTTCTGTACTTAAATTCTTTTCTACAAGCAACATGCTACTCTTAAAGGACTGATCAGCTGGAATCAGAAGTAAGCAATGCTATATACTCCCCTTCCTAAACAGAGTACAGGAAAGTAAGACAGCCTCTGAGACAGAACTGTGATGATGAGCATCAAGTAACTTCGGCCCCGTCTGCGATAAGCCCGTACCCATGGGCTACGCAAGCAGATGGATCCGTTTATCCCCAAATCAGCATTTGCCAAAATATGCCCCAGGGAGGCTAATCCCCGGAATTCTGTGGCCAGTAAGCGTGGGGGACCTGCCACACATGCCCCCCTGGAGTTCCCACACCCACCCTCGCAGGACAACCAAACAAGGCAAAGCCCTGCTGAGTTAACCACTGGTCCCCGAAACTTACTTACCATGCCACCCTTTCAATGTGATCGCTGTTACTGTCTACAGGATATTAAGAGGAACACTGCCCCAAATCCAATAGCCCCAACCACTTCAACAACTGTCACAGCTGCGATTTGCTGGGCACTTAATAGTGCCATGCACAGTGTTCAAGCGTTCACAAACATTATTCTTATTTAATCCCCGTAACAACTCAGAAGGGTGGTATTATAATACTCCTGCTTTACAGATGAGGAAAATGACACTTAGGAAGGTTAACCGGTGTCCACTTTCCGAGCAGCCCAAATCCTGTCTTAACCGCGACGCTTAATCGTTGACCTGACATCTTTTTGTGCAGCTCTTTATAACTTTTGCCTCCTCTTTCTCTATCATTTATTTCTTGATAGTGTTTTTCTTTCCCTACACCCTTTAAAAATCTGCCACTGACAAACCACATGACCAAGGGTGCTGTCATTTGAACTGTGCACAAAGCAAGACTCAACAGGCTATGCAGTGAGCCCAGCGTAAGCCCCCCGCCTCCCAGGAGTGGCCACCCAAAGGTCTTTTTGGGGGGGGGGGGCCCTGTTCCCTGACTGGGAATCAAACCCAGGCCGCAGCACTGAGAGTGCTGAAGCCTAGCCACTGCACCACCAGGGAACCCCCTCAAAGGTCTTTTTATCGGTCATTTTTTTTAGCCTTCTCATTGGTCTGCCTGCTTTCTGGTCTCAAATCTACCCTCCCGCTGGCTGCCTGAGTCATCCATGAACACTGCAAGGGTGACCGCAGCACTCCCTAGCTTAGAACCCTGCAGACTAGAGGACCAACCCCAAGCTTCTGCCCCAGGCATGAGGCGGGCTGATCTCCACCCGCCATACCAAGCCCTGCCCTGACCCCTCCAGCCAGGCCTGTGCACACACTCCCTTGGTCCACCAGAAGCCCTGCCCGCTTCTCACCTGGGTAACTAGCCCTTTGAATCAGCTCATGAGTCACCTCCAGGAAACATTCCCTGTGATGTCCCTCAGTCCACGAAGGTGGGCTGGGAGTCCCTCCTGCGGGGTGTGCCCCTACCGCTGCTGTTCCCTATACCTCCGCAATCCTACAAGATGAAAACTCTGTGGCTTAGCGGTTTCACGTCCCTAAGATGCCACACGAAGGCTGAGTAAGTGAGTAAGTGTCCTTGACCTCAGCTGTCTTCACAAATTGAAGCCGCTGCCTGATGGCAAACACTAATTAGCATGGCTCTGTCCCTCCGTCAGGCCCCGGGCTACAGACAGGAGCGGAACCTCAAGGTGCCATTAGCTAATCCTGATGACAACAAAAGAGCTGATCAGAAAGAGACACAAACTAGTCAAATACATGCTTTTTCACATAAACTCCCTGGCACAGTACAGAACACCGCTCCCCAAGACCCCATGAGAAACGCTTTTAAAAGCTTTCCCTTGAGAGACTATGATGTAACCTAGTGACCACCAGGCTACCTCCACCTCTCTTCCTTCATTCCTTCCTATGAAGAAACGCTACATAGTGCTCTGTCTTTGTGCCACTGGGTAGGATAGCTTTCCTGAACAACGATGGAATCTGAAAAACCCATACAGCTGAGCAAGAAAAGAAACCAACCAGGACTTAGGTCAGCATGTTCTGAGCATCGGTGATGACATACATGCCAGGCCAGGGGCTGACATGGGTCACTGCAGGCGACCCTGCAGGGAGCACCGGCCACAGTCCCCACAGCGATGTTCTGCTACAAGCACTGCGATAAAAGCCAAAGGCCAGCAAAGGGGGCCGAGCTCCAGAGCACACCAATTCTGCACACAACGGCTGCAGCGCAAACGGTGCGGCCCCTTCCAGGCTCCCCATCTGGCCAGTCGGACACCACACAAGCACTACCCGGTGTCAGCGTGTCTGTGAAATAAGGTAATCGGACTCATCTGTCCCTGTTCTTTGATGGCACCTCTTTCCTTCTCCCAACCACAATTACTCCTACTGGCCTCTCAAACTTCTGTATTCTCCTTGATTTCAACAAGCACTTGGGGAAGCTAGCCCCCCATTTGCCTCTTGCAGACTGTTCCTCTCAGCTGCAGAACCACACTTGCACTGCCTGCCGACGGCACCACCTCTGCCCTGCCTGTCCCTCATATGCTCGGGCTAACTCATCTCGATGGCCCCTCTCCGGCCCACTCTCTGCCTCACTTCCACTTAAAGCCCATCATCTCCACCCCCTCAGCAGCACGATGGGACGGCCCATGTGCCTGGCATCATGCTAGGTGTGAAGACATCCCTCGCTAGGCAGGGACACAGGGAAGTAAATGACTTACAAAATGTGCATGAAGTGCCCCGGAAGAGGCATAGAAGAGGCTGAGGGACCGTGTGTCAGTGCCTGAGGTGGGACAGCACGGGCAGGCACAGCGGACATGGTCCCACGGACACGAAGGTGTGAAGGGAGTCCAGCTGGCTGGCCTACGTCTCCACCCCCCAGAACCCTCACCCAGTCCTGATTTCTCCTCACCTGCACTCCTGTCTCCGCCTTCAGCCTGGTCTTCCCGCAGCTGCCCACGCCCATCCAGCCCACACACTGCTGCCAAACTCATCGTGCTCAAGGGCCCCTGAGCACCCCACTCCTCTGCTCCCCAGTCACACCACCGCCAGGGCCACGCCCATCACTTCCCCCAACACAGGCAAATCTGATCTGGCCAAAGTAGAAGGCAGCTCACTAGTCATCAAACCTGCCCCGTGCTTTCCTGCTGGGTCTCAATGTACCGGCTGTCACTTCTTCCGGGTCCCCCACTTCCGTCTGTCGAAACCCTACTTGGAGAGATAAATGCCTCGTCCTGGGGGATGGGGCATCGCTCTCGGGATGGAACACAGAGGGCTTTTCTTTGGGTGGGCTGTGTTCACCTCCTAAGCGGGGTGGCAGGGACACAGACGCTCCTTCTGTTAGTCTATACCCTCTTACAGGTATTATCGTATTTGATCATTTGTTTTCTTAAATCTTACCCACCTATCAATGTCCATCTCTTCGCACTAGGAACCTAATCTAGCCAGACAACCTCTCTTCATCTGACCTGTAGTGTCACTTAGAATTCACACGTGGCCTTTTTCATCTGCCTTTTTAAAAAACTGTGGTAAAATATTAACTTAAAATTGACCATCTTCGCCATTTGTAAGCATACACTTCTGTGACATTAAGTACATTCACATTGTTGTACCACCATCACCACCATCCACCCCATAACTTTTTCATCTTCCCAACTGACACTCCCAGCTCCTCCCTCCTGCAGCGTAGATGTCTGTGCACTTGATTTCTTCCCCTGGTGACAACACCGGGATCCTGCCCTATTCCCATGTCTCCCCTTTACCACGCCTTGCACACAGTAGGTGCTCCACAGCTGGAGAACTCAAATGGAATCTCGAAATGGAATCCTGAAATGGCAGCAAAAATGCTCTGTCTTCTAGTTTTAGCAATAATAGCTAATCGTAACGATTACGGAGTCCCCTGTGCCACGGTACCACGGTAAGCATGCTTACCTCACGTAATCCACGCAACAGCGCTCTGAAGTGGGTTACCGTTAGGACCGGCCTCCCCGTCTTCCACGTGGGAACTGCCATTAGAAATACCGAACACCTGCCAAAGGCCACGCAGCCAGTACCAAAAGCCAGGTCTGCACCCTGCCACCCCCACTGCACTTTTAATTAATATAGAAGAAGCAGAGAACAGTTAAATAAAGTAAGTGATCGGCTTTCACCTAGGCCAGCCTAACAATCCTGAAAGTCTCTTATTAAAGAAGGGAGCCAGCCTCTGCAAGCTTCCTGCCTTCACCTGCCAGTCCACTGGGCCCCACGAGAACCCAAAAAGGCAGGGGGGGTTACTGTCCCCCCTTTACAGCACAGGAACTGAAGCACAGAGAGTTTAAATGACTGAAATGAGGTCACAACTCTTGATGCCTCCTTTAACAAAAAGATAAAGTCAGATAAAATCAAATTTCAGAAACTATCCCTGGCACAGTAATTTTTTACTCGAGTTAAGGCAATAACAGGTCCATGGAAGAGAAGATTTAAACATAAAAGCTGAAGCCTTTCTGTATATACAATAATGACCGTACCACACAAACTCCAGCAGCACACACTCAAAGAGTTCGGACCTGAGCTTCTAAACTCCGGTCCTGCCAAGGTCGGTACATCTCAATGAGCCACTATGATTCATGCAGCAGCCCCCCACACCTCCCACCAGAACACGCCGTAGGGAAACGGCTCCTTCCAGACCCTCATTGCTTCTGCGTGTGGGAATTTTCCCTTGCCACAGGGATGCGGATCCTGGACCTGAATGAAGCCTTGGCCAGCACCAGCCAATCAGCCTTTCCGGAGAAAGCACACCGGGGAAGTGACCAGAGAGGGGGCCGGTTTATGGCCTAGTCCCCTCAAAGACAGTTCCTTTTAAGGGAGTGCCCTGCAAGCCCAATGGGGTTAATGTGGATGGAGAGAGAAAGGCACATTCCGCTGCTATGTAAAAATAACTTTAAATAAAAATAATAACGTGTGCATGTGGAACGTCAGATGTGGAACGTCAGCCTGCGGCAAAAGGGAAGGCAGGAGAGCCCCAGGGGTCTGCTGCATCTTGGGGGACTACAAAAGGGACAGGACAGCAAAGGGTGAACACCGGCTCGGACCAGGAGCATGTCTAAGCTCGGACACGATTTTAATGTCCTGAGTGGGACTGAAGCTCACACACCACAATTAAAACCATGTAAGGGGAGCAGAAGGCATGGCTGTATTCAAACCTGATAGTGAATGCCTTCAAAACCTAGCCACACTTTCCAGTCGCCACAAAACACCCCCTCAGGCTTGAAGAAGCCTTACTCTGCAATTTAAAACACATCCCTCTGCCAATTAAAAAGAAAAAAAAAAAAAGCCTTTGGTTCAGGGTAAGAGATTCTGTGCTGTAAAAGGCTGTTCCATGTACTGTCTTCTCCTAGAACTACTGAGGCATAATCGTTCTGACCACAGAAAGGTACACAAAATGTTTCGCAGGCTAACGGCAAGTAAAAATTTACTTAAAATTTTTGAAATAAGACCCTATTCACTCGGCAGGATGATCCCGTATTAATGACTAGCAGTAATCTTTCTAAAAAGAGGGGCCTAGAAATGATTCTTAATAATTGCGATCACTCTACTGAGCACCCGGGCATATGCTGCGTTAAGGACTTAGCAGGCCCCATCTCTCATACCACACATCAACACTACGATACAGACGTGATCACGTCATCCTTCCGCAACAGAGGCTCAGAGAGGTGACGTGACCTGCTGCAATCCCGCAGCTGGGAGTGGCCAAGTCCAGCCTGGAGCGTGTGGTTCCATAGCCTGAATGTTACTTGAACACCACACTGTAAGTGTCCCATTCGCTCAAGTGGACAGTTCACAACGTATTTTCTCACAACCACCCCAAGGTAAGCCAACGCTTGACAGTAACGGCTGGGTGAGACAATTACTGGTTGTCGTGTTCCACTGCCTCCTTGAGGAACACCCTGCACAGGACCGGGACAACAGGATTACTGCGACCACGGCCGGGTGAGCTGCCTGCCTAAGGTGGTCTCCGCATGCAGTTTCCTTGTTTTATTTAAAAACACTGCACCCTAAAGAACAAACTACTGCCGAGTTACTGACTCCAATCAAGTGGAGTCAGTCAGCCCTCAGTATCTGTACAGGGTACTCTGGTATGAAGGTCACCTTTACTTTAAAAAAAAAAACAAAAAAACCAAGACTGCTAGATTGGCCTTTCCCTTCAAACAGTAACCTGCAGTTTCCTGGGTAGAGGACTAGAGAGGACACCCCCGGCAGCCTCAGTCAGCAGAATTATTTGACTCTTTCCACACTCCTTCCTCCACTAAAACGCAGCCTATTTTTATTAATGTTCCACCAAGATAACCGGAGTCCTCTGCGCTCACTCCAACAGGACAGTCACATACAGTAGAATGACCCGCAGGGTTACACATCAGAAAAGTGCACCTACCATTCTATGATTAAACTGGAAAGATGCCTGCTGGCAATCAACAAAAGGTCCCTCCTGGCAGCCGAAAAGCAGAGAAACTAAGCAAAGATTGTCTTTCTTTGGAGACATGAAACACTCATTCAGTCAAGAAAGATGGATTTTGTCACTTATTATTCTCTAAACTGGAAAGTGCCACATGGAGACCATAAATGGGGTAAACTGCATCTCGGAGAATGTTGTATGTGCCAAGTTACAAGCCAGTGAATACAAGGGGTGTATTAATGGAAAGACTGATACCATCTTACTACAGTGGCCTCTCTGTAGCTCAGGACAATGATCTGTTGAGGGTTTTCCAGTGATTTTGAATGTGCAACCTCCAGAAAAGACCCATTTTAAGGGGGCTGGCTCGGTGCTGAACAATCCCTCTTCGGAAAAAGCCAAAATCCCCCCGACAGGCTTCTGGGTGAGAGGCTCAGTGCCTTAGGCACAGGAAGGCTCAGACTTCAGAGACAAAGGAGGAGTGGTAGATGGGCCAGGAGGGGCCGGGATCAGCCTGGGTCCACCTGCCTGGAGCAGACACAAACCCACAGGATAGGGCTTTCAGAGGAAGAGTTGGAAAGATTGGGAGAAAGGGCGAGAAGGAAGCACCCTGGGAAGGCACAGGGTGAAGTCAGTTACCCTGTGAGCAAACCATGCTATACGGGATACGGGGGTGGGGGTGGGAACATGCCCAGAAAGGGGGCAGGCCCTTTACTATCACAGGGTGGGGGTTGGTTGTCAGCCTCCCAAACCCCAGTGTTCCAGGAACTCTCCTTGTCCCCCAGAGGGGTCAAGCCACCATACTAGAATTCCCACATTCCCTTCTTCCACGGAGGGGGAGGGCAACTCTTAGAGAGAAAGGATCCTGGTCCCACCCGTAGGCCCACCCACAAGGCCCGGGAGAGGTGCCCCCGGGGGGAGAACTCTGTTTGGGCCACTTCCAACTGAAGTCAGAGCGGGAGGGCCCCGCTGACACTCGGGACGCCTCGGTTACAGGGACCCTCGCATCTCAGACTAGCTAAGCCGGTCTCAAAGTCCCCCGCCCAATTCCAAAGCCCACCCCGGAACGACCTCCCAGACTCAAATGCAGACACTCAGCCCCCGGAACCCATTTTGGAAACCCCAAATTCCTCTCCTAAAGCTCACAGCCAGTTCGTCCACGCAGTCCCTCAAAACCTATTCTCAGACCCCAACCATCTGCCTCAGTCCCCCTGTCTCCCTCAACCCTCCCCTTGAGCCCCCATCTCTGCCCAGACCCGGCCCTCGGCCCCCTCCGTCCGGTTTGTGACCCTTACTCACCGACTACAGTCCCCTCCCCAATCCAACCCCCCGATTCCCTCCTCGAGCCCCCAGACGCAGCCACGGCCCTCTCCGTGCCCCAAAGCCCGCTCCGGGCTCTGTAATCCCCGCGTCATTCCCAGCCTCGGGTCCGGGGCCCCTCCAACCTTGTCTTAGGACCCAGGCGGCGCCCCACGCCTCGTCCACGGGCGCTTCCCCCCGGCTCAGCCCCAGGCCCGGTCCCCGCACCCCCGACCCAAACGCCCCCATTTCCCGTCCCGGCCCCCTCAACCCAACTTGCGGCACCACCGCCGGCCGCGCGCCCCCTCAGGCCCCGCCGCGCGCCCCCGTTCGGCGCACCTCCTCCATCTTCTGCACCATCTCCGTCAGCTGCCCCTCGTCCTCCAGCAGCTCGTTGAGCTGCACCAGCGACAGCCCGGCGAACCGGGCTTCGCTCCCGGAGCCCGCCATCCCCGCGACTCGGCCGCCGCCGCTCCGGCCGTCAGGCTCCGCCGACCGGAAGCACCGCCCTCAAGGCCCGCCCCCCGGCGGGGGGGCACGTGACGCGAGCCCTGGGCGTGACGTCATCGCCGCGCGGGCGGGCAGACCCGACGTCGCTGGCTGGGCACCTGGCGACGTGCGGGCGGTGGGGGATGCCTCTGGAAGGTTGGGGGCTTCTAAGGGCAGGGACGTGGGGACGGACTTGTGACGCAGCGATTGGCGGTGATGATGTCACTGCGGCCCAGGAGAGTGCGCCATGATGTCATAAGAGCCTTTTCCCCCAAGGGAAAGAAATGCTGAGATGCAAAGAAAGCAGGCAGAGGGAAGGAGGTTACTGCGGCCTGCCCAAGCCCAGCCTGGCCCACAGAGCCCCAAAGAAGGGGGTTTTGTGAGGAAAGCACTTTACATGCCTTTGGTTCCTGGGAATTACGGGGCGGCCAAGTCATTCACTTCAATATTTATCGAGACCCACTTTGTGGACTGGGCACTGGGTACACAGTTCCGAATAAAACAGGAAGGACGCCTGCCCATAGGCAGCTAACAGACTGACAGGGAAGCAAACAAAACCCAAGTGAAATGGTTACAAATGGGGAGAGACTGAGACAAGAGGATAATAGGGAAGGCTCTCTTTGAGGGACTAGTAAAGGGTGACCTCTCAGAGAAAGTGACATCTCAGGAGAGCCGAAGTGGGGGAACCAGCCACCGTTCCTCTGGGAAGCCAGAGATGGCAAGCCTGGTGCGTGCAAAGGCCCCGAGTCAGGGCCAGCTTGGTCCATGCAAGGAAAGGGCAGAAGGCCAGGATGGCTGGGGCCTGGCGAACAAGGGCCCATGCAGGTGGCCCCTTTGCATCAAGAGGAAGGCGCCCGGACATCCAGGTGGGCCAACCCATGTCCTTTCAGAAATGACACAATTTAGGGTGCAATTGCTCGGTCTCCCCAGCCATCTGAAAGCCTCTCGAGATCCAGGAGTCTGGGAACTCATCCTCCTGCTTTGGGATCTGCCACAGTTCTAGTTGAAAGAATCCTGAGTCTGAGGTTAACCAACATGGCACCCCCCTAGTTTTACACACAAAGAAACCGAGGCTCTGGGAGGAGAGAGTGTTTGTTTTTTTTCCAAAATCAAGTCATTGGCAGGTCTCCTGGCTCCCAGTCTGGCATCCACCATGCTGGCACCATCCCACACTGAGCTCGTTGCATAGCTCAGCCCGAACAGTGGAGCCATTCAGTAACCGCGTGTCGGCTGGCTGATGAGCTGCGTGCACAGAGGACGCTTCTGCTCGGCCGTCTGTATAGCAGGAGGTCTGAGTTGTCCGCCCACACGTTACACTGGGCTCTGCTCTGCTGGTTGTGGCTCTGCTCCTGGCCCCTCGTGACTAACAGCACGCATCTGTCGCAAAATGCAGAAAGTTAGAGGGGGCAGTTCATGTTACCTGTAAGCAAAAGGTGTCTGGTTGGTTGGTTGGTTGGTTTAGTTCAAAAGGAGAACTCAATAGTTTTCTTCCTTTGAACTCGTTATACTTGGTAAAGGAAAAAACGGTGGCTTTGAGGGGGAAAGGCCACCAAAAAAAAGAGGAAAGGGGAAGTAGAAGGTCAAATTTATGGTCAGAGTCTAGCTCAGTTTTTTTGTTTGTGTTTTGTTTCCCGCTTTCTCTCCAGGAAAAGAATGGAGAAGAGGAGCTATATTTCCAGGAAATGCCACCTCGGAAGCCTAAGGTGTCTGGAAGGTCCCCACCGTCCCCACAAAGGGCGAGAATAAGGCTGGAGGCCAGGGTGCCCTCGAATGTGGAGGGATGAAGTGGCTCCACCCAGAACACAGACCGGGAGCGAGCCGGGTCCTGACCGGCACAGCTGTGTCCGGTGACCACCGCGACGCTCAGTGGAAACGAGGGTCACGGCGCGGCCTTGCCCAGTCCTTTTATGACGCTCTTCAAACTGTCTTCTGCCACCAACCTCTTCGAGTCACACACCACTTCCTTTGTCAAACAGCGCAAACCACAGAAATAGCTTGTTTTCTCCTGCTCTAAAAACTCCTCTTGCTTCCAAAGGTGATTGTAAGAGAAGAAACTTTAAAAAAATCCTTTCATGGGTGTCAAAACCCACAGACGTGACTGCGTAGGTGGATTCTTTTCCCCCCTTTTTCTGATTGGCTGATACTGTATGTGGGTGTCTCTGTCCACCTATGTCTGCCTGTAACATTTGTGGGTTAACTAAGGGCGATGTATGTTTGTGCCAGGCTTCTCTCTCAATGGGAGCATTGTTAACCCCAGAAATGAATCTTCGGTTACACATCAGGGAATGTTTGGAAAGCACCCTTCAAAAAAATAGTAATAATACATAACCTCCACATAGTTGGACCTTAAAATTGTCTAGCCTTGAGATTAGAATTCTTTCTGATGCAAGTTAGTAGAATTATTCATAAATGTTTTCCAGTTTGAAGAGCTAGGAGATAACGTGTTGAGCTGATGACGAGGGAGCCGTAGCATATGCTACGTAGCTATGTGTGCGCAGGGGCGGCATTACTCCCCAAGGCAACGGTGGAACAGCCAGACCCGTCAGGACACACAGCACGACGTCACCACCCTTGTCACTGTCATATACAATGATCTGAATGCCCAGCATTACCTAAGCACCAGTCATCAAGAAAAAAAAAAATCATTTTGGACATAGTCCCTGCTTTGGAGAATGAGAGAAGATAGACAAATATAGAGGGGTATGTTTAAAATTAGATTTAAGATTGATGTTATTTTGGAGTGCTCTAAAGGTGGAGGAGGCAGGAAGCTTGATTAGTTTGAGGTCTGGTTCTTTTGGTTTTTGGGTTTCTTGGTTTTTTTTTTTCTGTTATTTTTTTGCTCCCGAGTGGGGTTTAATAAACTATTTAAAGAAAAAAAAAAAAAAAAAAAAAGAAAGAAAGAAAAGAAAAGAAACAAATCCTCATGTACTCACCAGGTTAGGGATGAACACCACAGACACAACTGAAGCCCTACGTGTCCTCTCTCCTCAGTCCCACTTCCTCTCTCCCTCTCCAGAGGTTAGCCACGATCCTCTTTAATGATTTTCCCATGAACTTAAGAAACGTACTGTTACATATACAGATGTCTTTGTGCTACTTGCTTCTTTGGGATCAACATTACGTTTCCGAAATGTGTCCTCGCCGATCCGTTGCGTTTGAAACATTCTTTTCTCACAACTGTAATGTGTTCGTTTGTACGTATACGACCATTAAAAACAATCCTTCCTTCTGCTGTTGGAGGGCAGGGTATTACATCATCAGCGTTACTGGGTATTGCAAAATTGCTCCCCAGAGCAGTACCAAAAGTTTTTGTTGTTTTGTTGTGATAAAATATACATAATATAAAATTCACCGTTTAAACCACTTATTTTTATTTATTTTTTTTTTTTTATTGGGGTGACATCTGTTAGCAAGGATTACATAGGTTTCAGGCATACAATTCTACAGTGCATTGTCAACTTGATGTATAATAAGTTCACCACCTAATGTGACTTCTCTTTCCATCACCTTAAATTTAGCTTCCCCCCTAAACCACTTTTAAGAGCAGAGCTCAGTGGCATTAAGTACATTCACGTTGTTGTGCCACCATCACCACCATCTGTCTCCAGAACTGAAACTCAGGACTAGTTAAGCAATTCCTTCCCCTTCCCCCTCCCCCAGCCCCTGGTAACCACCACTCTGCTTTCTGTCACCATGAATTTAACTACCTGAGGGACCTGCCATTAAGTGGAACCGTGCAATATTTCTACCTTTGTGACTGGCTTATTTCGCTTCACTGTCTGCAAGGTTCATCCGTGTTGTAGCATGTCACCTTTAAAGGGTACATAATACTCTATTTACGTGTATTGTTTATTCACCTGCTGACGGGCATTTGGGCAGTCTCCACCCTTTGGCTGTTGTGAATAACGCTACTGTGAACGTGGGTGCACAGATACCTGTTGGAGTCCCTGCTTTCAGTTCTTCTGGGTCCATGGCCGGAAATAGAATTGCTGGGCTACATGACATCTGTAACTTTCTGAGGACATGCCACACTGCTTTACACGATGGCTGCACCATGGTATAATACATCCCCCCCCAGCCACCCGCAAGGGCTCCAATTTCCCCATGTTCACGTCAAACTTTTTATGTTTTTTTCTTTAATATAATAGCCATCCTGGTTCTTTGTTTGTTCTTTTAATTTAGTGTTCCTTGTGCCAAAAAAAAAAAAAGCTTTGATAGTGCCTTGCCTCATTTCTCACTCAGTATTGGTCAGAAAAGCCCCAGAAACCAACTCTACCCTATCAAGGTAACTTTTCTTTATCCCTACAACCCAGGAAGTAAGATGGAAAGAGAGTTTGGGATGAGCCGAGAAGCAAATGGCTCTGCCTGCAAAGGATGTAGCTAATTGTTCCTGCACCAAAGTCTCTGCGGGCCCGGACGGAGAATGTGAAAACCGTGAAGGAAACGAATGGGAAACAGATGCTGTAGGAGATCCGAGGGGCTCCAGGGAGCCGGCCGCCCGGGGGCACAGCCTCCGGCCCCCTCCCACGCGTCGTTCGGGGCTGGTCTGCAGGAGTGACGGCACGTCACTTCCAAGGGCAGGCTTCTATTTTGCACGCTCCCTCTCTCACAGGACTGGCTCCGGTGGAAGCCAGCTGTCACATCGTGAGTAAGCAACAGAGCCCCCACCACAACCGTCCCACACCAGTCTCAGGGGACACGACCCCGAGCCAAGCTGCTCCCGGCTTCCTGACCAACACTCGGAAACTACATGACGTGAGGATTGTTGCTGCTGAGCTGCTAAGTTTGGGTGTATTTTGTACAAAGCAACAGATAAAACTAATGCAGCCCTGTACAGTGGCCCTCGGAGCCAAGGGTGAGTACGTGACCATTATTAGAATTTCAACAACACGAGGGGAATGGGCCAGCACACTGCGGTCAGTCAGATCCACGGTATACTTTCCCGCCAATTAAAATAAGAAACAAAGATGGCAGAGGAGGGAGGGGGAGCTAAATACACCGTGATGGAAAGAGAACTCACACTGGGTGGTGACCCTGTTATACAACAAGCTGACGAAGCACTGTAGAACTGTACACCTGGAGCCTATGTAATCCTTGCTAACCAATGTCACCCCAATAAGTCTAACAGTAAGAAAAAAAAAGGAACCAAGACTGCGAAGCAGCATGGAAAAACCAACATGAGTTCATTTTAAGATGCAAGGGCGAGACCAGTGTGTGTGTACACTGTGATTACAGCCAGCAGCAAGTCGTGTCTGTGTATAAACAACACGAAGTCCTGAAGTTGTTGGTGGACAGGACAGCAGATAAAATTCTTTCCTCTTATGAGTCAAAGTTAAAACGATGTTTGTGGATTAAGATGTTTTTGTTTTTGTTTTTCAACTAAAGTAAAAGGAAGAAAACTGAGGTAGATTCATGTTAGCAGCTGCCAACAACCCCAGAAAAAAAATTATTGAACATTGGTGTAAAGACCAAAATGGTCATCAAAAAAAAATATTCCCTGAACCCCAAGTTTATGTGCTGAACCACCCCACAGTAAGTAAAAATGTGTTGGCTCCCATGCCTGAGACCGAGGAGTACAGCCTGACTTCCTGTGGATCCCTCCTTCGGTGTGGCTCACACTGTCCTCTTCTCAACTAATTATTTAAAGGAAAAGAGTTTCTTAAATGTTCGCTCTGCTTTTGGTAGCTCTCACCGAGAACGGTTCTGTTTTGCACCATTATTGCAAATAAAAACAGGAGGTAATAAAGCTATATGTTTCCGGTTGGGTGCTCAACCAATCCGGTTTCCCAGGGCGACCATCTGTGAGATTCCTCAGCTTTTGCTCCCCCAGGGCGCAGGTCCACAGATCGGTCCTTGGAGAGGACCCCAGATGTTTTTAGATCCCAGAACTTTGTTTTCCTCACCAAAATAGCCTGAGGAAAGTGACCCTTCGGGATCTGGGCCCGTGTTGCCCGGCCCTGAACAGTCTGTTCTGTGCTTGTACACGTGGCAGGAAAGTTGGACAACTTCAAGAATGTTCATGCACCGAGACGTCAGCTCAGCTCTGAATCTCACTTCCAGCCCTGACGAGGTCTGTAACATCTGAGCAGCAGTTCTGCGACACAGCCCAGGTGACCGACACGTAGGCAAAACTACACGAACGTGATTTCCAGGCCCTGTGTGCACAAGCTCTCTAGGTAGAAACTGAAACTTCCTCAAAGTCGTATTTCAAAAAGAACCTTTAATAGAGCCTCGGTTTTTCTTTTTTCGTTACAGAAGTAATTTGCATCTTTCATTTCTTAACTGGGTGATATGATTCTCCACCCCTTTTGGCAAACCTGACAAGTTTCATTACAAAATCTACAAACCAACATTCAAATACTTAAAAATATTTGTTTGCTATAAAAGCTGTCCAAGTAGTAAAGACGTATGGAAGCTGAAATATTAAAAACAAATCCAATTTATCTCATACCCCAGAAGTAACCACAATGAACTGTTTCTCTTTCTAGACATTTTCTAAGTCTAGATAAACATGCACACGTGTGACTTTTCATTTAGCAGAAATAAGGCCTTACTACTGGACAACTGGCCCTTTGGGGCTGTTAGCTGCACTGAATTCCTTTCTGCTGCTCTGGAGGAGCCCGTGGCGCCTGCCGTGGGCGATGAGGTTCCCAGCTGTCCCGACGCAGCGAACTCCGCGTACTTCCGTGGGCACGTATGGAGGATCGTGTCCTCCAAGTTGAATTGAACCACTTTAATTTTTTAATACTTTCTTTTAGAAGTTGTAGATTTCCAGAAAAATCGAGAAAATACTTCAGAAAGTTCAAACATACCCCCTCCCACAGTTTCCCCTATTATTAATCTTACAACTATGGTACACTTGTCACAAATAACGAACCTACATTGGTACTTTATTATTAACTAAAGCCCTTTAGTTAATTGGTACTTTGATTTGCTTTGTGTTCTCCCCTAATGTCCCTTTTCTGTCCCAGGGTGCCGCCCGAGACGCCCCATGCTGTTCGGTCCTCACGTCCCTGGAGGCTCCTCCTGGCCGTGGCCGTTTCCCAGCCTTCCCTTGCTTTTGGTGAGCTGGACGGAGCTGAGCACCGGTCAGGAATGTTCCAGGTTGCCATCTACGGGAATTTGGTGTTTTTCTCGTGACTAGACAGGGGTTGTGAGTTTTGGGAAGAGAGCCACAGAGGCCAAGCGCCACGGTCCTCACTTCATGTCAGGAGTACTCGTATATGGTACGGGTGTCGCTGTGGGCGCTGGCCTCGGCCACCCCCGGAGGCGTTTGTCCGGTGTGTGCCCACTGGACACTTGTGCTTTCCCCACCCTTTCCAGGCTGTTGTCTTGGGAAGGAGGTCACTGTAGGCACAGCCCATGCCGAGGGGTGGGGAGTCATGCCCCTCTCACTTTCTCATTTTGAAAAGTCGTAAAATCAAATCCAAGCAGCAGAGAAGGGTGTCAAACAAAGGCCTCTGCCAGCAGCTCCTGTGTCTCCTTCCCGGATTGTTTTCTCGGCGCCATTCAGGCAACTGTGTTTGTGTCCACCCGCCACCCACTCGAAGAAGAGGGTTCGCATCCGACTGACACGGAGTCTGTGATTTTGAAATCATGTCTCAAGAGAAGACAAACCAACGTGAGCCCTTAATGACACCATTTGACCCCGGTTAGTCCCCACAGTCCTGAGGCGCACGTGGCTGAGTTAACATTTCCTCTCTTCGTACTGAAAATAGTTGCAGTGTGGGGTTTTTCTTTTCTTTCAATTCCATGCAGTTTTGTTGCTTATTTTTTTAAAGTAAAGATTCTTTGCAGCAGAAGGTGTTAATTCAGGCTCTAAATCTGGAACATTCTAATCACTGTGAAATTTTGCAAGTCTCGTCTCAGGCAGCAGACGCGTGCAGGCGGGACTTCCACGCGCTCGCACGCAGCCCTCTGTGCTCGTGCTGCTGTCCCCGCCGGCCGCGCTCGCGGGTGGGGGCTGCCTCATCCGATTCGCCCCGCAGTCTGCTCCCTCCCCGCTAGGCTCCCACCTTCCATTTAGACTGTTTTAGTCGTGCCTAACGGCACTTTTCAATTGACGTGAGTGAGTGAGCGCACAAGTAACACACGAACCATCGGTGCTCGCGGCCCCCATCGTCCGCTCCGACCACCCCCGTGCTCCCCTACTGCTCTGCATCCTCGGGGGGCTGCGGCGGGGAGCTGCTTCCGCGCCTTCCTCGCCGCTCCTGGGCGCCAGGGCGCTCCTCTCCTGGTGCCTCCTGTCCATTTTCAAAGCACCTCATGCGGAGCTCTGCCTCCACGGCCACATTTCCCGACCGACCCCGGTCCCCTGCCCCCCAGGATGCCTGTGATGCCACGGGGCCACCCGGATATCCCATCTCAGGACCCTTAACCGAGCCACCCTGCCACGTGAGGTAACAGACCGGTGCTGGGGGTCAGGGGGTGCATTTTCTGGGGCGTCATGATTCAGCCTGCCACACCTGCTCCTTTAGAATAAATAAATCACAATCTCAGATGCCCTCTGGCCACCCGTAACCCTCCTTGGGCTGCATTTTTCCAGATAGTTTTTATTCGTTAATATATATACATGGAATACATAGCATGTTAGTTTAGTATTGTTTTTGGTGAATTTTTTTTGCAGAAACATGCCCCCGCCCCCCCCCCCCAAAAAAAAAACCCCAAGTGGCAGCATATTGTGTAGCACTCTTTGTGCTCTGTTTTGGGGTCCGTCACTGGTCACGCCTGGGGGGCTGGTTCACCTGCCGCTTTTATTCTTTCTTTTGGGTGGCTCCCTGGCTGGGGATCGAACCCAGGCCGCAGGGTTGAAGGCGCGGAAGCCCAGCCACTACGCCACCAGGGAACCCCCTTCAGCTACCACTTTTAAAAAATATTTGTGTGTTGTAGGAAAAGACCCATAAACGTTGCCGTGGTAACCGCTGTTAACCACTGCAGCTCCGTGGCATTAAGTACCCACACGGTCGTGCCGCCGCCACCGCCATCGGGTCCAGAACTGTTTTTATCACCCCAAGCTGCACCTCTGTCCCCGTCCAACGACTCCCCGTTCCACCCCCCACCCCCCCGGCCCCTCGCAGCCTCTCTCTGTCTCTGCGAACGTGCCCGTCCCGATGCTTCGCACAGAGGGAAGCACACGGGGCCGGGGCTTCTGTGTCCGCTTCCTTCACTTCGCACAACGTCTTCAAGGGTCATCCACACGTCGCGTGTCACCAGTGCTGGCAGAGCCCGGAGACGTGACAGGCTCCGTTCCAGATCTTTCCGCCAGGGGAGGGGCTTGCCTTCCACATCAGTGGGGTGCAACGAAGCCGAGGGCGGTGAAACGAGGCGCCTGTGCTTCGCCCAGCGGCCCGCGGTCTCGGCTGGCCGCCTGGGCACCTGCCCTTGTTTGCGTTCTGCTTTGTGAGCTGCCCGAAACCTCCCCACCTGGGTTCGAGCTGTCCTTGCCGAGTAACTGCACGCTCCTACATTCAGGGTAACCCGACGACTGTCCCCTCCCGAGTCTGGTGGCACACTTAGACCCCAGCAGGAACTTGGTGTGCGGCGTCAGTGAGAAACGGCCTGGACTGGGGACACGGAGAAGCCGGGTTCTGGCAACTCAGAGCGAGAGCAAAGGACTTTGCTTCTCGGACCTTCGTCCCCATCTGGGAAAAGGGCTAATCCTGTCTCAGCCCATTGCTACAGCGATAAGGCATTGTGCTTCCGGGAGAGCACGCACGGGGCGGGTCGCGCCGCCTCGGCAGCCTGGTCTGGGGGTGAGGGGTCCCCCCGACGCACACGGGGAATGGGCACACAAACGCTTCCCGGCCCCCTTTCCTCCTTCCTTCAGTTGCAAGGGTTCCCGGGTGGCCTCCCTGGGCCACAATGCTTCCTTTTCTTCCAGGAGAGAAAGACGGCTGAGCAGGTTCAGAAGATATTCCTCTTCCCCGAGGGCACGTTCTGGGGACTCCGGGGTTGCAGCTGGGCCTGCCCCCGCTCAGTAGCCCATTGCAAACCGCGCTGATAACTAGGGAGGCCACGGGGAGGACAAAGGCTGAGCAGTAGGTGAAGGACATCTGGCACGAGAGGTGGCAGCGGCTGGCCGCCGGGCTGCGGGCTCGGGGCATGGCTCCCACCGGGCACGGAGCCTGGGAGGACGCGGGGGCTGTCTGCCCGCTGAGGCCCACAGGACCAGGAGGGAGGGGGCAGGGCACACTCGCACGGGATCTTCCATTCTGTCACTCAGCAAGTATTTGGCCTCCTCGCAGCTGTAGGTGGACATCATGTCGTCAGCCCAGGACAATGCCCCGCCAGGGGTTTCTTCTCACGGCTGCCGTTCTCTCCGAAACCCCGAACGAATGTACAACGGACCTTCCGACCGAACCTTCCCGCTCTCATCTCCCCTCGGTGCTTTCTAGCTTTTTTTCTTTTTGGCTCTCTGTGTTGCATGCTGGATCATTGGTCCCGACATCTCACGAACTCTTCTGCTGTGTTCATTCTTCGGCCAAATGCAACAATTGAGCTTAGTTATTTTTTAGTTCTAGAAGTTCTGTTTCGTTCGTCAGATCTGCCCCCTTGCTGTTCACAGCCTCTCATTCCTTGGGAGCATTTTCAAGCTTCGGGAGGACTTTTTAAAACAGGAAAAGCATTTCTGGTTTTCAGCTCGGTGTCACCTACTCCCGGTGACTAGGGGTGACGCTTCTGCTGGTTCGTGCTCACGGGCCAGGTTTCCTTCAAATGCATGTTGGTCAGTGCCCTTGGGGACCTGTTGTTGGGAGGGAGGATTCTCTGAAGCCCAGAACGAATGACCTGTCACTTGAAGACTTGTGTTTGCGTCTGCTGGGCTCTGCGGGTCTCGACCAGTCGGGGCCAGCTCAGGGCAAGCGCCCAGCCGATGGGTGTCCGTGGGTGCGCGGGCCTGGGGCCACCGCTTCTCAGGATTTGTCTCTTCCGGTTCCTTTCCTTTCCCCCCTTGCTCGGTGTCAGCACAGACTTCCCTACCATCCCCTAGGGCTGGGGGTGGTGACGTCCCCCAGCAGCACCCAGTCCGTGTTCAGCAATCGGCTGCCAGGGAGAAAAGGCCTGACTTGCAGCACTCGCCGCTTCCCGTCGTGTAAAGCCACCTACCACGCTGGATTTCAAGCTGCCAGCGCGGAGTCACGGACCTGGGGCTGGGAGACGCGAGTCCGCATGGGCCAGCCTCTGCACGCACCAGTTTGGTTCTGGTTTGTCATGGCTCCCCTCTCTACGAGGTCACCACTCTGCACTTGGAGAATGTGGGGTGGAAAATGCCCTTGGGACAAAAAGAGGCTTTGGTGAACCCTCGTGGGGTTCAGGGTTTGCCCGAGGATTTGTCCTGGATCCCCCAAGCAAAGTGACATTTGAGAGAACAGAGACCTGATTGAGAAGCTGGCCAGGACCGGCCTCGGGGGAAGGGAATGCAGAGGGGACAGACCTGCACAGGCCCCGCGGTGGGGACGAACTTGGCGTGTTGGGGAGAAGACAGAGGCCGGTGTGGCTGGGGTGTGGAGGGTGAGTGGGAGCGGCAGAGGGGAGGCTGGGCGGGGCGGCTCCATTGCAGGGGCAGCAAAGTCCCCGCGGGGTCTGAGCCAGAGGACTCAGAGAAACAGTTTACATGGTCTCTGCCACTCCCCATCCCCGAGGTACGGGCCATGTGCAGACAGAGCCTTCCCCCCAGAGGGGACCTATGGAAAGTGGGGGAGTCACTTCAGAGTGGAGACACCTGAGCAGTGACCAAGGTCAACATCAACAGTGGTAAATCACGCTGACGGTAGGTACCTGTGACATGTGATGACAGTGGCCCTGTGGCCTTCCTCTTCAAAACCAGCAATCCCAGTCTAGACACGAGATAAACATCAGACAAGTTCCCATAGACGGCAACCTAGAACATTCCTGACCGGTGCTCAGCTCTGTCCAGCTCACCAAAACCAAGGGAAGGCTGGGAAACGGCCACGGCCAGGAGGAGCCTCCAGGGACGTGACGATGGAACGGAATGGGGTGTCTCGGGTGGGACCCTGGGACAGAAAAGGGACACTGGAGAGGGGGATACTAAGGAAACCTGAACCAAGTGTAACTTTAATTAATAATAACGTATTGATACTGGATCACTGACTGGGACAAATGGACCGTACTACTGTGAATACCAGGGGGTGTAGGAACACTCTGTACCACCTCTTTCTGTAACCCTAAAAGTGTCCTGAAAAAGAACGGATGGTCGGGGTGGGGCGAGACGGGGTCTGGGAGGAGGCTGTGGAGCAGCCTGCCCGTGAGCTGTGGGTCTCGGCGGGGCGACCGAGAGGGAGAAGCAGAGGCCACTCAGCAGGTCGAGCTGACGCTCCCACGGGTCTTGTCAGGAGATGAATTGTAGGGGACACAGAAAGGTCAAGTACGAGCTCAGATACGTGGACCTGAGAATGGGCAGGCAGCATCATTCACTGAGATGGACTTGACCGGGAGACAAACAGGTTTGGGAGGAAGCTCTCTCTAGAGGCTGCATTTCTGACACAGTCTCAGGTGACTTTGGGGCATCAAAGGGGAGATATGGGGGGGGAGATGCATGAATTTGCCTGGAGGTTAGTGTTAGCGCACCTACGTGTGCAAAGACACAGGTCTTTGCCTTCAAGAAGCTTCTAGTATGTTTGAAGAGCAAGCCACACGCCAGAGAAGCAGTAAGAAGTCAAGTAAGTGAGGATGGAGGAGACCAGCATGGGCAGTGAGACATCAGGGGAGACTGCCTGGAGGTAGTGGGGCACACAGGGGGTCCCCAAATCCGTGTTCTTCCTTCCTGTTCTGGAAAAGCCTGTCCTTGCCCAGAGTTGCGGAGGCACACCCGTCCAGGCTTCCAGCCAGGCTCCCGTTTGCAAAAAAGCCTTCCCTTTCTCAAGGCCAATGTCCAGAAAAACCAGATCATTGAGGGTCAGAGGTCAGGGAACGCACGTCTGGCAGCTGACCCTGGGCCTTGCGTAATTGCCATGACTCCCTGGGCGTGTCCTGAAGGGACCTGGGGCCAGGGGAGGTGACAGATGGGTGGCCTAGTGCTTATCTCCCGGAGGCTCAGCTCGTATTACCGCCCCAAGGCCCCTGCTGACTGGCACTCTGCCTCTGGCAGAGCGGAGAGTTCCTAGGCCTGTCCCTCAAAGCACTCCACTGCCCGGCGCCTTCAGGGATAGGAAACGGCAGGACGTCCTGAGTAAGGGCTGTGGGGAGGCGCCATGACCACTGCCATGACCACTGCCGCACTGCCCCCCAGCAGCGTGGGGGAGCCCAGGCCTGCAGTGGGGAGAGGGCGGGCCGGCCGCCTCTCCGGGCCCTGCCCTGTGCCGTGCGCCCTCCCGCCCTTACCGAGCCCTCCAGCGCTCCGGCTTCGCAGAATGAGTCAGCTGCAGACCTGCCGCTGTGCTCTCCCTCTGTCCTTACCTTCTCCTTTCTGTCCCGCTGCCTGTTTCTCCTCCAATGTCCAACCTGCTGCCTGGGGGTGGTCTTTACCCCTGCCACTCCTTTGCCCAGGATCAATCTTTTTCCCTTCTCCTCCATTTTTTTTTTTTTTTTTTTGGAATGAGGTGACATTCACAGAGCATGCAATGAGCCACTTCCAACACAAATTCACACCGTGATCGCAACGGCCAGGTGTCTCATAGAACACCTCTCACCCCGTGAAGCAGCCCCGCCCCACGCCCTTCCAACCTCCGACCTGCCTCCTGCCCGTAGATGTGCCTATTCCCAGTGCATCACACAAAGGGAGTCCTACGAGACGTGGCCTTTTGTGTCTGCCGTCTTTTATTGCCGTAATGTTTTCGAGGTTCATCCACATTGTGGCGGCTCTCAGATCTTCCTCCCTTTCTGGGGGAATAAACAGTCCGCCGTATGCGAGGAGCCGGTTCTCCACTCATTAGCAGATGGACACCTAGGGCGTCTCCATCTTTAGGCTACTGTGCGCGGAGCTGTTATAAAACACTCCTGCACAAGTTTCTGCATGGAGGCTGTGTTCTCATTTGGGGGGTCTATGCCTAGGAGTGGGTCTGCTGGGTTACCTGGTAACTCCACGTTCAAGGTCTGGAGGACCCACCACACAGACCCTCCTTGGCAGACCCTCCACCCTCAGCTCAGATGTCACCTCTTTCCCAAATTGCTCTCTCGCCTTTTCACCCTTTGGGGTTCACGGTCCACGAGAACAGAGGCGGCCGGTACCACTGATCTTCCATGGTGACCCACCGCCCAGCACAGCGCCTGGCACACCACAGGCACTTGGAAAACAACAAGCTGAAGGACTGATCTCAGGTAAGGGGCGGCAACAGCAGGACAGCCTAGGGGCTGTGGGGACCGCCCAGGGGTGACTCAGCTCTTACACAGACAGCTTCCTCCTGGCCGAGGAAGGAATAGAACCGAAACGGGGAGGGACCTCTCTGCTGAGGTTGTTTCTCCATCCTTCCCTGAGTGACTCAGCACACACACCTCTTCAGCAATCCTCAACTCCTCCGGCTGGAACTAGTCATCTTAGTGACTTACTGCAAAGGGACAACAAGAAGGTGGAAAAGAATCTGGGTGGGGACACACACATCAGCCTGCAGGCAGCCTCTCCGGGAATTCAGGATGCCGGGGATCAAATCCCGGCTTTGCCACTCACCTGTGTGACTTCTAGCAGGTGACTCAATCAAGTTTTTCTTTTTTAGAAAAATAGAGTTAATAGTAGTAGCTGCCTCATTAACTTGTGTTATACGTAAAGTCAGACCAGTGCCTCTCTGCATTTTGGTGCCAACAGCTGTGGGCTGTTCACTCGGAGGGAGATAAGAAAGGCGCCTTTAAAGTGAAAAACTGTGAGTGCTTAATGCCCCGGGGTGTGCACTTCAAAATGATTAAGAGGCTCAAGTTTTTGTTATGTGTGTTTTACCACAATAAGAAAAGCAAACATGAAACAAACAACCTCTTTCTGAGATGCCTGAAAACAAACAAATGACGAAACAAAACCCAAGAGAGCCCACCCAAAACTGAAGAACTTTTCTGCGTTATTATTCGAAATTGTAATAGCTCTCCTACCTGGGGCCAGACGGAAGTAACCTCAGCAGTAGTGGCTGTGTGCGTGTGCTGGATTCCAGGGTCCCTGCTCTGTGGAATGTTCTAGAATTTCAGGCCCAGGAGGAGGGCAGGATGACCGAGTGGAGGCTCTCGTGGAGGGAGCACAGGGGCCTGGCTGGAGCCGTGTCCTATAACTTCCGTTTTCAGCAAACACGAGTGGGACAGCTCTGGGCTCGCCATCTTCCCCGGGGACGTCTGCGCGGCCCCCCGGGTGCTTATCGGGGAGGGCTGGTTTAGTTCGTACTGAGTGTTTCATTGCCCCCCGGGGGGACACTTTAACGCTCTGGAATGTACATGAAGTGACATGGCAAACCCACAGGTGCCCACCCCTCAGAGCCCACCATTGCTAACGGTTTCTTCCACTTTTATTCCTAACGCAAGAGTAACGTATCGCACAAGTGCGTGCCCTTGTCGCCAACCACCAGCGACAAACGCCGACATGGACAGAGCGTGTGGCCGCCCGCCTATTTTTAAACTTTTCACTATGAATACATTTCATAGTGCTTTGTCTGAATTAACAAGTGAACGAGCTATATCGTAATGCGCTCTCATTCTGCAGTGTGCCTTGTTTCCCGTTGAGTTTTTGAGATCTGCGCACGCTCCCACGTGTAGATCCAACTTATCTGCCCTCCCCCCACAGCACCCCACCGTAGGTCCCGCGCCACACCTGCAAAACCCCAATGAAAGACACAGAAGTTGTCCTCCAAGTGCCCCACCGCGGTGCCTTCCAAGCTGCCCGAGGCTGTCCGGGTCGCGAAATCATTTTTCTTCCTTCAAAGCAGAGGACCAGAGAGTCTGTAATAAACACTCCGGCCTTCCTGGTGGGGCCCTCGTTGCGGGTGCGAGGCCGCATTTTCCTTCCCAAGGACCCCGTGGAAACGAAGCTTTAAAGCACGCTCCTCTGCCAGCAACGGCTCGCACCCCAGACAGCTACACGGTCGCCCCAAACCTCGTACACCCCTACTGACAACAGCCCAAAGGGGAAAGCAACCAAGATGGGCGCCAACAGAGGGGTAAGCCATCACCGTAGGCTCGGTCCGCACGATGGGACGTTCATCCCACCGAAATAAGGAATAAAGCCCTGACACACGCTCCACCCTAGATGAACCCCGAAAACATCACACTGAGGGAAAGACGCCACAAAAGGACGCGTACGGTAGGATTCTATTTCTATGGCACTGACAAGGGCCAAACGACAGAGCCCCGCACTAGAGGGACTTTTAGTCTCCTCTTCCCTAGTTCCTTAGCTCCCCATTTTTGCTTTCCCCCCTCGTCCCTAGCCTTAATCACCCTCTCAGTTTTCCTTTATCTCTAGCCTTAAACAAGAGATTGCTCCTGGCCTGAATCATGGGGTGTCTTCATCCTGCCTCCTGTTTTATTTTGTTTTTTTTTTTTTTTGCTTTTTGGTATGTGGGTAGCTCCCTGGCTGGGAATCGAACCCAGGCCGCAGCACTGACAGCGCCAGCACTGAAGCCTTAAGCCACTACACCATCAGGGAACTCCCCTGCCTCCTGTTTTAGGTAGTTACCCCAACACTAAAATAATAGGCTGTTAGCCGGGATGGCCCAGGGACAGCCTTTGCCCCGGCTTGAGTTAATCAAGAAAACTTGTCATTCATGTTTGCTAAATGTATTCCCCAAACGTCCCCATCTCCAGCCTTAGTTAATTATCCTGCAATGTGGGACTTGGGCCGGCAACGCTGTAGTTCGTTGTGCCTCCTGGATTTTAGCTAAATACCCTGATGCCTGTAATCTGTGCTTGCTGATTGTCATCATGGCCGTTCCTGGGGGGTGGTGACACCCGGATGGCCGGCTGAGTCAAGAGTCAACAGGCGCAGGCTCCGTGGGGCTGAACGGACCTTCTATCGTGCAGCTGCCCTGCGTCAGTGGCGTCGAGTCCTGCTTCTCAGGCCAATCCTTTAAAATCTATTAACTGAGTCTTATTTCTTCTCATCTAGGGGCCACTGGGACACAGGCGCTGCCCCAGCAAGGCTTCCAGCCCATCCCGACCGAAGACGTCAACACGGTCTCCCTGGCAGCTCTCGAGACCCCATCCCCCTTTTAGATCAGATGGGGGGAGGGCTCCGTGAGCCCCCGATACGTAGGGACCACCACCACACTCCACAGGAAGCAGAAACAGAAGCTGAGACCTCCTGTCCCTTAACTTCCCATAGAGATTTAGGGGGATCAGGGGTCTCAAAACGAAAGTGAGGCAGGCAGGTCGAATAGGGGGATCTCGGGACCCCTCCCACGAGACCTGCCTTGCTGGAGCCATCACCACCCTGATGTCACCCTTTTCTAGTGATTCCTGCCCCGAGGTAGGCAATCACAGGAGGAAACGGAATTCTGGGAAGAAACGTGTGCAGGTAAAAGGGGATGCCATAGCCCCCTGCCAATCAAAGATGCCAAGGCCGAGGCCCCACGCCCAGATGGGCCCCCCGCTTCATAGCTACAGAGAACAAAATGACCGAGGCCTTGTTATTCGGGGCTCTTGAGCCCCTTGGCTGCTCGGGCCCGCTCCTACCTCTCAGGGGTGTATTTTCTACTGCGAATAAACCCTTTTTCACCACTTTATTTGCGTCTCCCCAATCTTCGCTCAGAACCCCAGGAGCCTGGACACCGTGCCGAGAAGGGCCCGTTCTCCAGTGCCAGAAGGTCCAGAACAGGCAAACCCCCGAGACAGGGAGTGGGCTGGTGATTGGCAGGGGCTGGGGAGGCGTGGGGAGTGACCAGGAGTGGGCACGACGTGCTTTGGGAGTGATGAGAACATTCTGGAACCTGACAGTCATAAAAGCCATTGCGTGCTTTAAAATGGTCTGAGTGGTGACTTTCCTGTTGTGTATTTTCCCTCAATTGAAACGACAACAGCACCGCTCCCGGGCACATGCGGAGCACCGTGCTGGGCGCCCTCGCTTCTCTGCACGGGTACTTATTTACGAGACGGGGCTCCGGGGGGCGCGACCTGCACCCCCGCGTCCCCAGGAGAAAATCGGCCGAGAGGAGGATGCAGGGCGGAGCCGAGGGCACAGGCCAGGGGTCACCACCTCGGGGCCCCAGGACTTGCTCTGTCCGGCCTGCTGGGAGTTTTACAAGTTTGAACTGAACTGAGTGCCCACGGGTAAAACCGGGAGGTGACAAATGCCGTTTGCCAACTCCCTTCGAAAATGGGGAAATGCACAGACAGAACCGGGAAACCCGGCCACATGTCGTCGTGGGGGCAGCTGGCTGAGCTGAGCGGCAGGTGCCCCCGTTAGAGGAGGAAGGGGCTCCATTTCACTGCGGTCCCCACCACTCCCTACTGCGGTCCCATGTACTCGCTGTGTTCCCCTCTGGCCTTTGAGTGTACCCCTGCACCCCCGTGTGATGTTTGAGCTCCCCAGGGGTGTGAGTGGGGCTCTGCCTCCCAGCTGAGCATCCTCGTGCAGGCCACAACCTGCACCACTGTACCAGGTAGCCCTGACGGGCAGGACGGTGGCACAGGGATGTCCAAGCCCATTAGCTATGGACGCTTCCGAAGGTAGGGGAGGTCTCAGCCAGACTTAGGGAGAAAGGCAGGTTTCAGGGCTTGAGGGGACGGCGGGGGTCAGGGCCCCGGCACTGCCACTGTGCAATGGGTGCGGGGGTGTGCCGTGGAGGGACTGTCATTCCTACCCCTCAGGTGAGGATGCTCGGCCTCCAAGGGCCCACCTGCAGCGTGCTCTTCAGCTCTGCAGCTGAGGAGCAGCGCCTCGAGGTCCTGGGTGTCTGTCCCTGGCGCTGTCAGCTCTGTGACCCCAAATCAGATCGGCACAGTCTGGGTCAGAGCCTGCCGAGACCAGCCCCCTGCAAAGGCCCAGCTGCGGCCGCCTGATGCAGCACGTCAGCGTCGGGGGCCGGGCTGGAAGAGGGCGGGCGCGGCGGGAGGGCAGGGGTGACCTGCGTGGGGCCTTTGGCTGGCAGGAGGAAAAGGCCGGGTGGCGGGAGGGCAGGCAGGGGCCCGGTGGCCGTGGGGACGGTGTGGATTTGATGCCCGGAGATGCTGTGGGAGGTGTTCAGCGGCCAGAGCAAGCATCTGATTGGCAAAGGAGCACATGAGTGGCAGCAGGCCAGAGCAACCCAAAATCTCTACTTCTAGTTTCATTACCCCTTTTGCAACCAGCCTGACCCCCGCTGGGCCCTCGGAGCATTTGAGCCCCCAACCCCAACCCCAAGCAGGAAGTCTTTGTTGGCCCTGAGCCCGGCCGGTGGCCCCGGAGGAGGAAGGGAGCGAGCTGCAAAGCCCCATGGATGAAGGCCGCGAGGGACCCCCCACACACAGACACGAGACACACGCCAAATCCGGAACCTCTGAGTGTGGCGGCCTCGCTGGGGAGAAGAATATTTGCAAATGTGACTCAGGTTCTCCAGACGAGATCACCCTGGACCACGGGGCCCTGAATCCAACGACAAACTCCTCGTAAGAGAAAGGCACAGGGAGATCTGCGACACAGAGACACACAGAAAAGGCCATGGGCAGAGGAGACTGGGCCTGCAAGGATGCTGCCACACGCTGAGGGACACCAGAAGCCACCAGAAGCTGGAAGGGACAAGGCCGGCTCCTGCCCCGGAGCCTTCACAGGGAGCCCGGCCCTGCTGACACCTCGAAGCCAGCCTTCTGACCTCCAGGACTGAGGCGGCGAGTCCCCGCTGTTGGAAGCCACCCGGTGTGCGGTGACGGGTCACGGCAGCCCCGGGACACCAGGCCCCCCTCCTCCCCAAGGCCCCGGCGCCCCGGCAGGACGTCCGATGAGGCCCGGAAGATGGGAGGTAGAAACGAGGAAGCGCCCTAGTAGGCTCCCCTTCCCTCCCCGCTGGGTCTGGGTAACCGATGTACTTCGTTGAGTTGTCACAGGGTTTAAAAATTATTTTAATATTATGGGATGGTGCAAGCATAGCAACAGAGCACCGACGACACAGCGCCCCACAACCTGCTGGTTCCCTCCTTCCGTGGGTTCAGCCTGGGAGGCCTTGGCTGTGTGGCGTGGGATAAATCCATTAGCCTCTCTGAGCCTGGGTGCTTTTCAGACCGCACCGGGGGCCCCGGCCTGGGCCCGAGCCCATTCCTGCTGGGGGACCCAGTTCTGAGGCTCACACTGGCTTCTTCAGGAGGGACAGACGGGATGCTCGAGGCACGTCCGAGCCCCTGCGCCGAGGCCGGGGACCCAGCCGGCCCGTCCGGGTCTCAGGCCGCGGTTCACTTGGTAGGGAAACGGGTGTGCGGCAGCCATTGAGCTGCTGTGTGCCTCTGACTGTCCCAGGGGTTAAAATACGGGCACACTGCTCTACAGGTGGCAAAGAGCCGCTGCCCCACCCCCACCCCCGCCCCGGGACCCCAGACTTCCGCACACCCCGGTGAGGAGAGTCACCACGGTGTTCGGCTCCATGGGCTGGAGAGGGCGTGGGGTGTCTGGTCCCCGATGGAAAAGAACAGGTGGCAGCAGATGGAGGCCCAGAAGTGTCAGGGGCTTCGAGGACACAGGTCTCCCTTGCCCAGCACAAGCCCCGGGGAGACAGCAGATGTGGACGTCTGTGCTGGAGACCCCGGGGACAGGAGGAGACAGGTGGGGGCTCCCAGACAATGGGGGACGGCCGAGACCACCCATGGTCTCTCCACAGCTACCCCAGGCAAGGTCTGATGGAGAAACCTAACCAGGTGACGGGGCAGAGGGCCCAGGAAGAGGTCAGAGGTCAGGGGTCAGAGGTAGTACACTTTATTGACCAGGTTCTCCCAACATCTTGCAACACCCTGCAGAGCCAGACCCTGAGCTTCGCCACCATGCCACCCACCGATTAGAGAGGAGGACGTGTCTCCCAAACACCCAGAGGGCCTCGGACAGCAGAGTGGGGTGGGTGAGGGGAAGGGGGCTGCCAGCCGGGCATGGGGGGGATGGCTGAAGCTGGGCGCTGGGCCAGGGCCACCCCGAGGCTCCACCAGGCCTGCCGGCCCTTATTCGCCCAGTTAAGGTCCGCAGTGGTTCACAGTGAGACTGGCTTCAGTTTGGCAGGGTGGCAGGGGCGACGCACAGACAGGAGCCCGCCACTCTCCCTGTCCACCCTGGGCCTGACTCACGGAGCTGGGAAGAGGAACAGACAGAAAGTCCCTTCCTTGTCTTCCCTTGGGGACAGGGAAGTCCCTTCTCTCGAGGGGCAAAGGGTAGCTCTCCCCTGACCTCCCCCAGGCTATTAGGAAGGGTCATCCGCTCATGGCTCGGCAGTTTCTAGAACATCTCCGTGACCTTGCTCACCACTACTCCCAATTTAAAAAAGTGTTTCTGAAATGTAGGGTTGACCGGGGCCCATCCAAGCAAGCAGTAAAAAACCTGGTAAGATCCTGGTTTAAAAAGGTAGTCTACCTTCGCTGAGAAGTCTTGGGGGCCCAGACGGAGTGACCAGTGGTGTCTCCACTGCCCGGACTGGAGGGAGTGGCTCATGGCAGCAGGGGGCTGGTGGTGGCCCGGGGAACAGGGTGGGGACCAGGGGCAAGATGCAGGAAGCGGTGACACGTGGGACAGGGCAGGTCACCCGCCAGGGCTGTGGACCTGGGCTCGGAGGGCAGCTGGCAGGAGCTGCCCCACCGTGGGTACATCTGCCAGGTGGGTGCCGGGGCCTCTTCCCCCCGGGGGAGGCGGGGCCGACGGTCAGGCCTTGTGACAGCCACTGCCCGGCGGCTCGTTGCGGCCGGCTGTGCAGTCCAAGGCGGGCTCGAGCCCCTGCATCTGCCGCTGCACCAGCCTGGCGTAGAGGCCGCCCTGGGCCAGCAGCTGCTGGTGCGTGCCCTGCTGCACCACGCGGCCCTTGTCCAGCACCACGATGACGTGCGCCCGCTCCACCGTGCTCAGCCGGTGCGCGATGATGAGCACCGTGTGCTTCTGCAGGCTGCCGTGGATGGCCTGCTGGATCTGGGGAGACGTGGCGGGGGGCTCACCCACCATCCCGCCCCGTCCGGCTCCTAGCCCAGCTCTCCCACCTCCGTAACTCACAGAGGCAACGCCCAGCAAGTGACAGAGGGGCCCTCACCTGGTCGTCTCCTGGTCTTCCTGCTGCATCCTCTAACCTTGGCCTTGGCTGATGTCACACCATCAGCGCCAAAGCTCACGCCAGAACCACACCATCCCCCTTAATTCCTCCCCTTCCCCTTAAGGCTTGACTCTGACTCATGGCAAACCCCGCAGGCCCGGTGTTCCCCATTTATCTCGCTCTGTCCCATCTCCCCACCTCAGCCACCACTGCTTCTGCCTGCATGCCTGTAGCCTTCCTGCCCAGCTCCCTGCTCCATTCCCCCCCGTGGATTTAGGCATTTTTCATCGGTTCTTGTTGAACTCCTGCACCAGGCCCTGCAATGGCTTCTTGTCCACTTTGGATAAAATGCAAAATGTTGCGGGAGTTTTGGGGGCCGTGATCTGTGTCTATGAGGGTGGATGCCTGGCCTGGGGCATTTGTCAGAACCTGCAGAATGTACAAGACAGCGGCCTCTAATGCCCCCACGGACTCTGCTTGGTAATACTGGCTCGCCAATGGGAGCTAATGTACCACACCGATGCAGGAGGTTAGTAACAGGGGAGACTGCGGGGGAAGGGAGACCTATGGGAACTCTCTGTACTTACTGCTCAATGACCTAAAACTTCTCTAAAACATAAAACCTAGTCATTAAAAACAAAAAGAAATGCAAAGTCCCAACGAGGGCCGGAGGAGCTCGCGTCTCCCTCCGACTCTGTCCTTGCCGCCCACCTAGCAGACACGCTGGCCTTCGGGCTTGGCTGTGAACCTGCTCCGGGCCTCGTCACCTCTGCCCTTCCTCCTGGGACGCCCTGAACCAGAACCCCCCACGGTCGCCTCCTTTCCTTTCGGGTCTCAGCCCTAACGGTCCCCGGTGACCCTGGTCCTACCGGTGAGGACGGCAGACTCTGGGCACATAGGACTCCATCCAAAGCCTGGACTAAGACGGCCACACTCCAGTGGGGCTTCTAGAGAACATGGCCTTGTCCCTAAACGTCCCAGCCCCCTAAATGCCCAGGAGGATGGAATGTTCCAGCCAAGACCTGACAGCAGTCCCCTGACCTCCCTCTCTCAGAGCGTTTACTGACCAGGGCTTCTAATGGCCAATCCTTCCTCTGTCCCTTTGAGACACACGTACGAATCTCCTAAATCTCAGGAGGGTCTTTCTCACGGCCCCAGAAGCCACTCCTCTGCAATGTCATCATCGGGCGGGACCGGGCCTGGTCTGGGGGTCTCCGTGGGAGGACAGAATTCTCACTTGGACAGTGGCCAGCAGCAGACCCAGCGACATTCACCACCTGCACGTGGACCAGCCCCCTGCAAGTCCCCCCGAGCCCACTCTCTCCCCTCTGCAGCCCTCAGCCTCCCTGGACAGGCGGTCAGCCCTCTCCCTGCTTCGGCAGGGGCTGGCGGACGCCTGGTTTCCCAGCTCTGACTAACGTCCTGCTGTGTTTCTCTTTGACACTGGTGACCCCTCTCAATCTCCCTGTCGTGTGCCTGTTTCATTTCCTACGGAGCAGAGGCCACGCGGGCTGAGCTCAGGCTCGTGTCCTTGTCTGGTACCCGTCTTCCCCTGGGATGGAGGCAGCACGGGGGCACGGGTCTTTGTTTGGCTGGTCTGCCGGCCACTGTACCCCCAGCCCCTGGAACAGCCTGGAGCCTGGGAGCAGCGCAGGAATACGGGCAATGAGTGAATCAATCCACGGGGAGACTGAGGCACGTCCGTGACTGGACTCAGGGAGGGGGAGCTAGCTGCCGGGCAGACCTTCTAATCCACGCCTCCTGCATCGGGTCATCTCAGTTCTGCTGAGAGCCCTGAGGCTCTCCCCTAGCTCCCCGCCCTCAACCCTGCAGCACCCCGGCCTGAGAAGCAGGGGAGAGCCCCTGCCCGCCCTTCCCAGCACCCGCCTGCCAGGCCAAGGGCAGCACCCGCCACCCGCCACTCACCAGGTACTCGCTCTCCGCGTCCAGAGCGCTGGTGGCTTCGTCCAGGATGAGGACAGGTGGGTTCCGCACCAGGGCCCGGGCCATGGCCACCCGCTGCTTCTGGCCGCCCGACAGCTGGGCACCCTTCTCCCCTGTCTCTGCATGGCAGAGGCACAGGGGCGAGTGAGGGGAGTGAGGCGGGGGCAGCAGCCCCAGGGGCGGGCGAGAAGCCCCCTTGCTCCGCCCCTCCCTGCTGCCCTGGGAGCCGCGCTGTCCGGGGACAGTGTGGGGGAAGGGCGCCGGGGCGACACTCGTGAAAGGTACTGTCCCTTCCCGTTCACAAGAGGCGTGCAGATTACGACGACGTGCCATCGGTACCAAGGCACCAACCGTCACCCACTAATTTGGCAAAAATCAAACGTCTGACGGTGCACCGCGCTGGTGCGGCCGCGGGCAAGCCTGCCCGGGGCATGCGCAGTTGCTGCGATCCCGCGGCTCCCAGGATGCCCTGCAGCTCCCGCACGGCTGTCGGTGGGCTTGTGCGGTGCAAGTCTGGGGATCCCAACCAGGAACGCACAACCCTTGTGCCAGCAAGCCCGCCTCTGTCAGTTTTCCCTACGGATCAACTCTGCCAGACACAGGGACGTAGGCACGTGTTCTGGGTGACTCACAGCAGGATTAGCGCAAAAAATAACAAAGATAACCTACTCAAATGTCCGTCGATAGGAAACTGAATAAATAAATCACTTACTACATAAATTATTATAAAGCTCACACATGGGAATTCTATGCAGCTGTTAAAAGAAGAACACTAAACCCAAAGTAAGTAGAGAGAAGGAGATAATAAACATCAAGGAACTAATGGAGATCAGAGTGGAAATAAACACAATAGAGACGAAAATAGCAATAGAAAAGATCAATGAAACTGATTCTTTGAAAAGAGCTGATTCTTTGAAAAGATAAACAAAAATGATAAACCTTTAGTCAGACTCATATTAAAAAAGAGAGCCCAAAGAAATAAAATCAGAAATGAAAGAGAAGCTACAAACTGACACCACAGAAATACAAAGAATTATGAAAGAACACTATGAACAATTATTATGATGACAAATTCAACCACCTTGAAGGAATGGATACATTTCTAGAAACCTAAACCTTCCAAGACTGAACAGGCAGAAACAGAAATCTGAACAGGCAGATTACTAGCAACAAAATTGAAGCAGTAATCAAAACACTCCATACAAAAAAGAAAAAAAAAACAAAACTCCACAAACTACAGTCCAGGGCCAGATGGCTTCACGGGTGAATTCTGTCAAACATTTACAGAGCAGTTAATGCCTATCCTTCTCAAACAATTTCAAAAACCTGAAGCGGAAGAAATGCTTTCAAACTCATTCTACGAGGCCAGCATTACCCTGATATCAAACCCAGACAAAAACACTACAAAAAAGGAAATTACAGGCCAACATCCTTGATGAGCATGCATGCAAAAATTCTTACAAAATATTAGCAAACTGGGTTCAACAATACAGTAAAAGGGTCGTACACCATGACTAGGTGGGATTTATTCCAGGGACGCAAGGCTGGTTCAATCGCCACCCATCCATCCCGTGACATACCACGACAAAACCAAAGATAAAAGCCATGTGATGCAGAAAAAGCATCTGACCAAAGACAACAAGGCCGCTGTCTAGGCACCGACGTGAAGGTCGCTAAGACACCGTGTTCAGTGTAAAAACTCAGGTGCAGAATACAAGGTGTTGCTTCTTTTCCGTAAAAGGGTGGGAGGAAATAAGAACATGTTTACATTTGCATTAAAAAAAACTCCAAAGGGAAGTGTAAGAAACGAAGAAGAGAAGTTTTGCGGGGGGCAGGGCAAAACTGGGGGTGGCATAAAACTTTTCATTGAATAGCGTTTTATGTATTTTTTTAGTTTTAAACCATGTGAACAGCCCCTTTCCAGGAGTTAACATTTTAAAGTATATGAAGTATAATAAATTAAAATATTAATTTGTTAGTATAGAATTAAGTGGCTGTAGCTAATTAATACAATACATACATAATCTTTTTAAATAATAATGCTTTGGAACCGAATAGAGGTGGTGATTTACAGTATTGTGAAGATACTACATGCCACTGAGCTGTTCACTTGAAGATGGTTACATTTACGTGATGTGAATTGCACCTGAAATAACCAAGAGCAGCTGGCAGAGGGCGACGGTGACTCAGAGGGTCGCATCCCTGAGGGTGCAGCTTCAGGCACGGGGAGGTGATGTGCCTGGACTGGGTACCTGTGTTGTAGCCGTCCTGGAGCTCCATGATGAAGCCGTGGGCGTTTGCCTTCTGCGCAGCCTCCACTACCATCTCAAAGGGCACGGTGGGCAGGCCGTAGGAGATGTTGTCGGTGATGGAGCGGGCGAACAGCACTGGCTCCTGGCTCACCAGGGAGATCTGTGGAGGAGGAGGAGGAGGAGGAGGAGGAGGAATGGGGGTGTGAGAGGCCAGGAACGCGTCCAGCCAGCTGTCACCAGGAACCTCGCCAGCCCCGGCCCCGGCTGACGCCAGGGGTCTCAGGTCTGAAATCTGATCAGGGCCTGCGCCTGGCTGTTGCGTTCAGCAGCCTGTCTTCTTTCCAAACAATGGAGTCCACTCTCTGCACAAGCCCTCGGCCTCCCTGGGCCAGCAGGCTGGGGCCCGCTACGCTTGCCGCCCTGGGCTAAGCCCGGTTCCCTGGCCTCCCAGAGAGCTCGCTGTCTGCCCTGTCCTGGAAAAGACAGAGGAAGGGAAGGTAGCGTGTAGCTCTTGCATGTGAATGTGTCCGTGCCGGGCGGCATGAGGCCGCAGCAGGCCCCTCCGTCCTTCTAAGAGCAATTTAAGGGGGCTCCTGTCCCATGGTCCCAGTTTTAGGAATCTAGGCTACAAAAATGATAGTACGGAAGAGGGCACCACAACATTATAAATAGGGAGGGAGGGAGGGAGGAAAAAAAAGAAGAGGAAAATGAAAAAAAGAAAAAGAAATAACCTAGTTGCCCATAAATTGAGAATTGGTTAAATAATTACAGTACATCCATAAAATCAAATTGCCACACACACACACACACACACACACACACACATACACACCATGATTCTATTTTTATTTAAAAAGCTATAGATGTACCTTTATATATTGAAATACCAATATAAAAGAACAAGCTGGAAGAGACATTTGCTAAACTGCTAATATTGATCACCTGGTGGGGGTGGAGTCAAAAGGGGAGGTGGAGGGGAGCTCTCGTGTCTTAGTCATAGTTTTCTGAATGTACGGAAATATGGTCAGACTGCTGCATTTTACTGTTTGGGGTTTATGAAAATAAAAATCTTAAATTTAAATTAAAGAGAAGGTACTCACAAATGAGGAAATCTGAGTGGTGAATACCCATCTGAAAAAGTACTTAAAATCTTTAGTCATCAGGAAAATGCAGAAGACCACAATGAGCTCCCCCTACACACACACCAACTAGCAGAAATCCAGGGCTGACAGTACTGTCTGCGAATATTAAATGTCTGGGCGGATTAACGATTGCAAAGCCACTTACAGAACTCCGGTGGGCAGCCGTCTGGGGGTCACGCACCTGAGACCACTTCTAGGCCACCTACCCTGGTTACACAGACACGTGGGTGGGCAGATTCCACAATCTGTGGCCTCTGCCACCATCTAGGACTTAGCTGGGAGTTCTGGAATCTCTGTGCCAACCCTCAAGCTCCCACATAATTTAACGTATGTGGATGATGTCAACAGTGCCCCCATCGTAGCTGGTGTGTCGTGTGCAGTGCACAGCCTGGACGACCACCCGGGGCCCCCCTGCTCTTAGGTGTTGAGGCTCCTTTCCTGACAGGATTACCAAAAACTGTGTGGCCCCCTAAGCACGGGCGATGACTTAACTGTGGAACCATGGGGACTGCCATCCGCTGCTGGTGGGATGCAAAGTGGTACAACCTCCCTAGTGGCAGGCACTGCGTGGCAGTAACTACCACAGTGGGGGCTGGGCATCCACTCCGGGAGAACAAACCCGGGCGGAAATACGGACAAAACTGTCGGGTCGGGGTTGTGGGTAGGGGTGAAAACCAGGAAGCAACCCCAGCGCCCACTAAGAGCAGAATGAGGAAGTAGGTTGAGACATGCTTACACCGTGGGTTATCATCCAGCAACGAGAACGAATGACCTACAAACAATGCCGCGCGGAAAAGGCAAGACGCAGAGGGACAGCCGGGCTACGGTCCCCAGCGGCTCAGAGCCAGGCCAAGCACAGCTGCGCCCTGCGGGGCGGCACGGAGGGAAGATGAAAGAAAAGCAAGAAAATGATGAGCCTCTAAGTCGGGTGAGAGGTTGCATCTGGGGGGACTTGTGGAGTGCTGGATTGTTCTATTTCTTGATCCGGGTGGGGTCACACTGGTGATGATTCTTGGCACCACACACGTACGCCAGGGGCTCGTGTGACAGCTCACAGGAGAAAGGCGCAGACAAAGTGGGGGCAGAGAGCGCAGCAGAGGGCGCCACGTACCACGCGGTGCAGGAACTTGTGGTCATAGGCACTGATGGGCTGCCCGTCCAGCAGCACGCGGCCCCCCTCCAGGGGGTAGAAGTTCTCCAGGATGTTGACACAGGAACTCTTCCCACTGCCCGAAGGCCCCACCAGCGCAGTGACTTTCCCTGGGGACAGGCTGAAGGAGACGTTCTGCAAGGAACACACAGACATGGTGTGGGCACCCCCCGACCCCCCCAGGCTGCTCCAGGCCCCTCCGCCTCAGGTCTCAGCTCGAATGCCACCTCCTCTGAGAAGTCCTCCCCGAGTGTTACACCCCCACATCACTCCATCCTTCTGGTAGTAATCTGTCTCCCCCGAATGGATCCCAGACTCCACGAGAGCAGGGACTCTGACTTATGTATTCCTGGCTACACTGCTGCAGCCTGGCACGCAGGAGGCACGTGGGGATCAGGGAAATGGTGATCTGGGTGGGCCTCGAGCCCCCCCACCTCACCTGCAGGACTTTGGTGTGGGGCCGAGTGCGATAGGTGAAGGTCACGTTCTCAAAGTCCACGCGGCCCTCCACGTGGTCGGGGGCCAAGTTCCCATCATGCACCATGGTTGGCTGCCGGTCAATGAACTCAAACACCTTCTCGGCCGCCCCCACTCCTTGCATCAGGCCGCTATAGACGGAGCCCACAGACTGCAGGGGGAGGAGACACGCACTGCTGTCCCATGGACACCCCACTCCTGGGACCCCCCCCCACCCCACCCGTGGTGCTGGGAGATGAAGGCAGGGTGGAGAGAGCAAGCAGCAGTCCTGGGCGGCGGGGGGGGGGCGGGGGGGGCTGCTGGGGCCCCGCCTGCTAGCAGACAATGACAATGACGAGAAAATGAGCTCAGCAGTAATAAATACCGGTACATCAGCAGCCAGCACCTCACTGTCACCATAGCTACACCTCAGTGACCCCCCACCCCAGTGTGTGTCGTCTCCCCCAGGGGACGAAACGGAAGCGCAGAGAAGTTAAATGAAAGGGCCAGAATGTGGCAGAGCAGGAATGGACGCTTCCTCTTCCGGCTGCCTCAGCATTTCTTAAATTTCATTTAAAAATAAAAAGGGTCTTCATTTACACTACGCGTCCCCTTGGGTAAAAAGTATACACAATTCAAATGCGAATAATACTGACGACTCATTTCACTGTGAGCACTTTGGGTGCTACCAGGACGGCTCCATCATTACCTCCTTTTTACTGATGAGGAGACTGAGGCACAGAGAGCTCAAGTCACTTCCCCCGGGTCACGCAGCCAGGAAGTGGCATAGCCAGGACTTGAACCCGGGCACACAGGGCTCCCAAGTTCAGCCCCTTAGGTGCTGTGACTGGGTGCCCGGCTTGGTGAAACGGGGGTAACGTTGGCACCAGTGTCGTGGTTCTGTGAAGACAGTGCTGGGCACAAAGGAAGCCCTCAGGACCCCACAGCTGACGGTCAGCGTGATGTCGTTATTAAGGGACCAGGGCCGTGCAGACATTGCCCTTCACGCCCCCTCGTCCCAGAGGCGACCACGGTCCCCCCGGTCCTGTACCTCACCGGTTCTCCCTCTGTGTTTACCGACACACGCGCGTGTGTAATTAATTTTGAGATTTAAAAGCTACTCAGATGGGGCCAGACTCTCCCCGCTGCTCAGGGATCTGCTTCCTTCCACTGAACAGCGTGTTGGAGTTCTTTCCAGGCCGGCTTCCGCAGCTGCTGCCTGGTTCGTAGGGCCCGCTGCACGGGGCACCGAGTTGTCCAGGCCCCGGCCAGTGGGCACCTGGGGTGGGTTTAACCTTTCACTGTTCTAAGCACCGCGACACTGACTGTCCTGGGACACGCGTCCCTGCCCGCGGCCGTGAGAGTCTCCGAAGCATGGGCTCCTGGAGGCAGACTGCTGAGTCAAATGACACTGCAGGTGTGATGTGGTGAATGCAAAGTGCCATCTGCGGCCAGCCCAGGCTGACCCCCTCCCCCACATCCTCGGGCTGTTTCACTGGAGGACACAGAGGCCCAAGCTCAATGCCTGAGGGCCTTGGGGTGCGGACAGCAGAGAAGTACACGCCCTCTCCCAGCGGCCTCACGCAATGACTGAGGGCAGCTTGGGCATAAGCACCCCAGCACCCCCTCTTAGGATCTGCTGGTGGGGGTCTCAAATTCAGATGTACTCTAAAACAACCCTCGTTTATTTATTCCGTGGCACTATGCTTTAAAGTGGGTGAAAATGACGTCAGACCCACCTATCTGCCCCCGAACACACCGGCCCCCCCCACAACGCGGGGGGCAAGCTCCTCAACCTCTCTTGAGCCTCAGCCTCCTCTTCCCGGCACCGGCAACGGGGACAGAACCGAGGCCTCTCAGGGCGCCGCCTCTCACTCGCTTTGTACCATGGTGATCTCCCCCCTGCCCACTTCAGGAAGTTCCCTCAGACCCTGTCGGCCCCTGCTGAGAGCCCCCTTCCCCACACAGCCCGCCCCCTCCCCGGGACCCCCTCCCCAACCACCCCTCACCTCCATGCAGTCTCCCAGGACGAACTCGTAGATGATGAAGGAGATGAGGTTGCCGCTGGTCATCTGCCCGGAGATGACGAGGTGGCCCCCGTAGTAGAGGATGCTGACCTGGACGACCAGCAGAGTGAGCTGGGGACAAGAGGGAAGGGGGCGTTGGGTCCTGGGGGCCTTGGCTCAGACTGCCCTTTGCCCCCGGAGGTGGGGGCAGGCAAGAGCGGCTGTGGGTTCTGCACTCAGGCCACAAACTGAGACTCGGCCAGCGCGAGCAGTGTCCTGCCACGTGCTAGTGCCCGCTGTCACTCATGCCCTCCATCCCACCGCTGCGTTTTCCCTGCAAAGGCCCCTGGCTGGAGCGGGCCATGGGCCTGGCTGAGAACAAGGCTTTCTTTGTAAGGCCCTGGCCTACACACCAGCCCCCAAGCCCGCACGAGGCCACGCAGGAGCTACCAGCCCTCCGTATGGGCAAGAGCCTGGCTCAGAGAGGTCGGTCCACTGGCTACAGGCGCACAGTGAGCCAGGCAGCGCTGCAGGGTGGGGCTGGGATCTGTGTTTCCTCCCCCCACCGGGTTCCATAAAGGCAGGGCTGTGCCCAGGCACCTTGCCTCCCTCCCGCTGCAGTGCCCGGGGGTGTTTGGAGTACCCATGGCAACCCGCCCAGGGTCCCCATCCATCCCTCTCCGAGCCCCAGAGGGGCACCTGCTGTGGACGGCAGAAAGCTGGGACAGAGTGCAGGCGTGTGCGACCTGCCAGACACCCCTGCACAGGGGCCCCTTATCATCGAGTCCGGTCCCCCCGGGGTGGGCCCTGCCCCGGGCCAGGGCCACGTACCCCGCTGCCCCAGACGTAGTAGGTGTAGGCAGCCGCCTCCTTCCTGTTCAGCTTGTACACCTGCTGCAGCTTCCGTGCGTACACCTCGGCCTCCTCCTCCTCGTTGGCGAAGCTCCGGACGGTCTTCATGGCGCTGATGGTCTCCTCGGCCGTGCTGCTGGCTCGGGCCAGCGCGTTCTGCACCTCTTTGGAAAGCCTCTGTGGGCAGGAGGGGGTTCAAGGCGGAGGAGACCCCAAAACCGACCGTCTCACTACCTACCTGGGTCCAAGCCTCTCTGGGCTCCACGCAGGGAGTCCGGGGGACAGAAGGAGAAGACCTAGCTGCCCCTGCCACCCACCTCCTCTCAGCCTGATTTGATGGACTTAGAGAAGAGACTCCCAGTGGGACTCTTGGGGTGCGCTCCCAAGGCCCTAGCTCCTGAGGGATGTGGCGGAGGGGCTGATCTCTGGTCGGCAGAGGAAGCTATGCACGACCACCCAGTGTTTTGGTCATCTTTTCAGAAGAGGAGCATGCACACCTGCTCCTGTGCTGGTGTGAGAGCAGGGAGCCCCTGGATGGTCGTCCACAAGAGACGCCAGCTGTTAAGGGGGTGCCGCTGACATCATCCCCATATATTAAATTAAATTATGTGGGAGCCTGAGGGTTGGCACAGAGCTTCCAGAACTCCCAGCCACGACCTAGATGGCGGCAGAGGCCACAGATTGTGAAATATGCCCACCCATGTGTGTACAAGCAGGGGTGGATGGCTGAGAAGTGGTCTCAGGTGTGTGGCCCCCAGGCTGCCCCCCGGAGTTCCGGGAGTGGTCCCTGGGCAGTGCTGTTCAGGCTCTGCAACAGTGACCACACTCAGATCCTCCCACTGGCCAGGCAGCCCGCTCGTAACGACGGAGGCCAGCCCAGATCACGCGCGTGCACGTGCCATGCCCTGGGAGTCGTGCCCAGCCGTCGGAAGCATGCATGTCCTCAGGCCCCTGGGGGGAGCCAGCTGGCCTCTGCGTCGCGTCTGGCCATGGGCGTTGTGTGTGGCTTGTGGTGATGACTCAGTGGCTGTATTCGACACATGCAGACATGGGTGGAAGACCAAAACAGAGCTTCCTTGAGGCCCTGCCTGACTGAACTTGAAGTTGGGCCTGAGGTGCACAGAGGCGGGGCGGGAGGGGGAGGCCCAGGGCTTCCTGCCCTGTCCTGGGGGCTGGCAGGAAGGCAGGAAGGGCGGGGTGGGGAGCACAGGAAGGGAACTGGCTCCAACTCCAACTCCCATGTTTACTCTTATTACTCGGGGAGGAAAACAGGGAGGCCCACGGCCCAGCACTGCGGGGCGGAGGGCCCTCCGGGGTGGTGGGCTCGGCCAGAAGGTGACACGTGGGCTGTGGGGAATGGAGTCACTTTGGGGCTGGCCTCAGGTCACAGGCACTGAGGGTTCCTACCGAGCTGGGGACATTGGGCCAATCACGTGTCAAAGGGGCAGCCAGAGGGGACTGCAGCGTGCCTACAACTGCATCATGGCGAGGGCCTCTCTCCCGGGGCCAGAGCCACCCCCAGCGCACGGATGCTCTGTGGAAAGAGCACGCTTTGCACGCGGAGTGGAAACCAGAGTTCTTTTTTTTTTTTTTTTTTTTTTTTTTTTTTTTTTTTTTTTTTTTTTTGCTTTTTGGTATGTGGGAAGCTCCCTGGCTGGGAATCGAACCCAGGCCGCAGCGCTGACAGCGCCAGCGCCGAAGCCTTAAGCCACTGCACCACCAGGGAACTCCGGAAACCAGAGTTCTCACAAAGGCCTCCGCCGCCTGGCCCGGCCCCTCCCTGGCTCCCCGAGGCTCCTAAACACACCAGGCAGCTCCCACCCCAGGGCCTTTGCACTGGCTGCACCCAGGACACCCAACTCTTCACTCCAATGTCACCTTCTCAGAAGCAGCCACTTAACACGGCAACCGCCCTCAATCTCTCTCTGCCCCACTTCCTTTTTCTCCTTAGCCATTACCGTCTTCCCCACATGACATCTTATTTTTGTACCTGTTACCTTCTGTCTTTCTCACTAGAACATAAGCTCCCAGAGGGAAGGGGCCTTATCCGTTTCCCTGGTGTATCTTGGTGCCTGGGACGTCGTAGGTGCTCAATAAATACTGACTGAGTGAGTGAACACGTGGGTGACGCGTCCCTCACTAGCCCCCAGGGGCCGCTGAGTCCCTCCTCGGGGTCACTCGGGAGCTGGCCGAGCTCACAGGGCCCGGCAGGGACAGGAGGACCTACCTACCTTGTAGTACTTGCCGTAGATGTCAGACACCATCATGATGATGGGGAAGCCCATGAACGTGACCAAGGAGAGCTGCCATGAGAGGCTGAACATAAAGACCACCACACCCGTGACCTTGACCGTGTTGCGCAAGAAGATGTTGATATTCTGGGAGACCAGGTCGCTGACCATGGTGGTGTCCGAGGTGAGGCGGGAGATGAGGTCCCCTGGAATACAGGCAGCTCAGCTCCCGCTGTGGTACGGGGCCACTGCGGGCGGGGGCAGGGGACACTGAGGGACACCGGGAAGCTCTGACCTCTTCCACCTTCTGGGGAGGGGGGAGGGAAGCAGAGCAGATGCCCCCTTGAGGGCCGCTTTGAGTCCAGCCCTTGTCACCAGCATCTTATGACATTATGTCTCATAGCACAGAGGGGGCGGCTGAGGCCCAGAAAGGGGAAGATGCTCGCTCTGTGCCGCACGGCTCGTCTGTGACGGAGTCGGAACCAGACCCACGTCTCCTCCGTCACTGGCAGAGGGGGTAACTCCCCTCTCCCCTCTCGCAGACATAACAAGCTGGGCTGGGGGGCGGAGAGAGGAGCCAAGACCCCCTTGCCAATTGCTGGACCGGGGCTAAGAGCTTCACAACCACACAATGGCTACTACTGCCGTTCCCACCTCAGGTCTAGGGGAGCCCGAGTGTGTGAGTGGTGGGACGAGGGCCTGGCCCCCCGGCCAGTCTGTCTCAGAGCCTGATCCTGCCCGGACTGCACTGTCCCCCTGCTCTGCCCTGCACCCCACCCACTCGCTATTCCTAGGACACTGTCCCCCTGCTCTGCCCTGCACCCCACCCCACTGTCCCCTAGGACAATGCCCCTGCTCTGCCCTGCACCCCACCCCGCTGTCCCCTAGGACACTGGCTCCTGCTCTGCTCTGCAACCCACCCCACTGTCCCCTAGGACAATGCCCCCTGCTCTGTCCTTGCACCCCACCCCACTGTCCCCTAGGACAATGCCCCTGCTCTGCCCTTGCACCCCGCCCCACTGTCCCCTAGGACAATGCCCCCTGCTCTGCCCTGCACCCCACCCCGCTGTCCCCTAGGACACAGCCCCCTGCTCTGCCCTCGTAGGAGCTGGGCCCTCAAGCCACCGGCTTGGGTACTTCTGGCCTTTGTGGTTCTAGAGGGCAGTGGGAAGCGAGGCCTTGGCTCCTGCAGGGACCTCGGGTGGCCTGGCCAGGGTCCTACTGTGGCCACAGTTCACACCAAAACCTCGGTCAGCAGGCCAGCTCCCCAGGGGCCCCAGCCAGCTGCTGGGGAGAATTCCATCCTGAAGTGGACGGCAGGGCAGAGACCACAAATGCACCCACGTACGTCCTCAACTCAAGGCAGGCCCGGCCGCCGGGCCCAGCCCCAGGCCACCCGAGGCCCCTGCGGGGTGGGGGTGGGGGTGGGGGTGGGGGGTGGGGGACCAACCTGTGCGGTTCTCATCAAAGAAGCTCGTCTCCTGAGACACCAGCGAGCGGAAGAGCCGGTTTCGGAGGCGGATGTTCAGTCTGGCAAATATGAGTGTGAAAATGCCTCCCCGAAGACCTGCGGCAAATGAGCTAATTGCAGATAAGAGACGTTACATATACCACGACGTCCTTCCGACAGCCAGCAGCCTCCCCTGCTGCCCCCCGCCCCCGCCCCCGCCCGCGGGCAGGCCCGGGCCACGCCCCGGCCTCCTGCCCACTGCCCGGGCTCCTGCCCCAGCTGAGCCCCCACGGTGAGGGGCTTGTGTTTCCCGGGGGTGAGGGACCCAACTTCGCCAGCCAGCCCGCCCCCTCTCCCTCCCAAACGGCCCAGGCAAGGCTGGCCCTCGTTCCCTGGGAGGGGAAGGGGGACCCTGGAGGCCTGAAGCCGTTTTTAGAAACAAGAGGGAGTGGCTCTAGGGCTGGGGCTCAACCAAAGGGACAGTGGTTCTGAGCCGGGTGGTGGTTGGTGACCGCGGTGACCAGCTGAGGGACAGGCCCACCGGGGGCATTTCTGGGGTCTGTCTTCCCATAGGAAAGGGGGCAGGGCGCGGGGCCGAGCGCCGGCTACCTGCCCACGGCCAGCAGACACATGACGATGACGGCCGTGCTGAACTGCTCCATGCTCTTCTGGATGACGATGCCATCGATGGCGCGGCCGGTGTAGTAGGGGAGGAAGGTCTCTCCTGCCGGGAGAGGGGTGGGCTCAGGGGTTGTTTGCGGCCAGGGGAGCCCACGCCTGTCCCCCTGAGCTCCCGGGGTTCCACAGACCACCTGCTCAGCTCACCGCACCGGGGACAGGGGCTTCTCTCTTGGGAAACTCCTCTTCTCACCACGGCGGGAGGCGGGGCAGGGGTGCCGTACTGCTTAGTGTCCCCCACTTCTCAGAGGAGAGGGACACAGGAGTGGGGGGCCTGCGACCTGGGCAGGCTGGGTCCGTATTAGTAACGGCGACCAGGCGGTGGGCCGCAGGGCCACGCGGGCCAGGAGACATTGCACCCGCTCCACGCAGCCCCTGAAGGTGGTGCCGTCATCACCCCCACTTTACAGGTAACACACGTGAAGCTGAGAAGATGAGGTGACACCAGGGTGACTGACACCAAAGCTTACTTCCCTCTCCTCAGTGGAGGAAGGTTCACAGTTCACATTCTAGAACCTCAGAAGTTGTTGATACTCTGCCACCTGCCCCTCCCGGTGGGCCACTTCCCAGTTTGCCAGATTATTTCCGACTCTTTTGTCTTATTGTATCTTCGCAACCATCCTAGGCGGGGGTGAGGAGAGGGGATGCCACCGCCCCCATGCACAGAGGTGGAGTGGGGGACTCAGAGAGGCTGAGCAATTTGCCTGAGGTCACACAGCAATTAAGACAAAGGGCCAGGACTCTCCAACCCAGACGGCTTCCACTGTGGGGGCTCTTTCCTTGTCCCTCCCCTCACAAGAATCCGGAACGTCTCATCTTATGGAAAAGATGGACATGGAATGGAGTGTGGTCAGACCACACTGTGTCCTGTTTTCAGTGCAGCAATGCCCACAGGCCACAGCCTGGCAGGGGGCTGGGCACACAGTAGGTGTTCAGTAGAGGTCACTGAACAAATCCTGGGCATCTCTACGGGACGGGCTCAGGCAGGACAGGGAGGCCTTCGCTGGGGTTCTGGTGCCCTCTGCTGGTCTTGGCACAGGGACCACCAGGTCTAGGGCCTTGGTCCCCCACGGTTCACGGCCAGATGGATGGCTGTCTCCAACCACCACTGTGGAGTTCCACCAGAGCTGAAGCTCTGCCTCAGTTTACCCACAGGGCAGAAAAGGGCATCAGCGAGCTCCCGCAGCATTCGGATCCCAGCAAGCACCAAGGAATGACAGCAACAACCACAACAGACATTTACTAAGCCCTTCCTGGGTGCAGGGGCTGAGCCGAGTACGGATGCAAACCCTCCTGTGGAATCTGCACGAAATCCTCGTGCAACTCTCCGAGGCAACTCCCGCGGCTCCGCCTTCCAAACACTCCCCGAACCTAACGCCGTCCCCGTCTGCTGCCCACCCGGGCCGAGCTCTGGATCCTGCCGGGGCCACAGGCCGGGGCCTCGCTTACCCAGGGCGGCCACGATGAGGAAGAAGGAAGCTGCCACGAGGAAGGCGGCATCCGGCCTGGTGTAGGACAGCAGCTTCTGCAGCGTGGCCCCGGAGGCCTGCTCGGGCGGGCGCTGCTCCTCCCCAGGGAAGCCCTCGGCCTCGGCCTCGGCCCCGACCCCTGGCTCCAGGGCCTTGGCGTTCGGCCGCACGGTGGACAGCAGCCACCAGAGCAGGAAGGAGGCCGCGAGGGAGACGTAGGTCCACACGAAGAGGGCCCAGAACCACGGGTCCCGGACCGGCTTGCGGACCTCGGAGAAGAGCAGCAGCTTCACCATGGTGTAGATGCCCGCGAAGAGGCACACGACGGCGATGACCGTCCGCGAGGCCCGCAGCCGCCGGGGCCCCAGGGCGCTGTTCTTGGCCACGCCAATGGTGGCCCCCAGCAGCAGGCAGCTGCGGTACAGGCAGGCCGCCCAGAGGTCCAGCACCGAGTCAAAGACATTGAAGTGCCGGATGTCGTCCAGCAGGCTGCGGTCCAGGTGGCTGAAGATGTAGATGGCCGTGGTCATGCCGACGTCTGTGCCCATGAAGGCCAGGGTCACCGCCGCCGCCTTCCACAGCTGCATCCTGCTGGCTGGCGGTGGGCGGGTGCCAAGGGGCAGGCTCTAGCTCACGGGGACAAGGCCATCGTCTGCGGGGCAAGGCCAGACCTGTCAGGGCGAGGGGTTAGGCGTGTTACCTGTTTGCTGTATGACGTTAACACATTCGCTTCGGATGAGTCCTCGGAAAGCTGTCCGGAAAGTACCCAGCCACGTACTACGAAAACCAGAGGCCTTCACGGCCGGATGTTTTCCGGACAGCCCTCGTATACGCGTCACTCACGTTCCTTTGTTAGAACCCGGATGACGCATATATGAATTTCTGGATTTCCCACAATTCTGTCTTAAAAGAAACGATAACATGCTGTAAATGGTTCGATTTCTCTTCAGTGAAGTCACAACAGATACTTCAGGAGGAAGTATAAATAGATTTACAACTTCCGGTTTCATTCCGTAATTATCGACACAGGAACTGTGTGTATCGGAGTGGTAGACACGAGTCTGATGCTTTGGTTCACTACATAAGCAAAGACATCAGATAGCTCTGGCTATCAGGTGGAAGAAGAAAACGTGCTATGTGACCTTTCTCTGTGCACCTCTGTGGGTTTCGTTTACTTACAACAGTAAAAATGAGCAAAGAAAATCATTCAGTCAACCCAGCATCTGCCCGGCAAGAGTCAGGATTTTAGTATCTTCTTGAGATACATTCTATTACCTACAAGTTTTTGCCTAAGATTTATGCAAATTTTGCTAATAAGAGTGGACTTATACAGTGACCGGAATGACAGTGGATATATCAGTATGTAATCTTTCTTGTGAGAAGCAATGGAGAAACAATGTAATTTACAAGTGACAACATTCTTGGGAAACTTACGCAGACCCATTAAAGAAGCCAGGAATTGTAAGTGAACTTTATCATAAAATGAAATGGAAAGATTTATAACTTTTCACAGGTAAAGGTGGATAAAATATGGCACGCTTGACAAAAAAGTCAAAATTTTAACTTTATACACTCAAACGTTGAGAACCACTGATAATCGCAAGTTGAAAAGTATAAATTATTATACTTTTGATAATCGCAAGTTGAAAAGTATAAATTATTAAACAACAGAGTAATCTACCACTTTTTTCTGAAAAATTTTTTGAAAAAAAATCAGTTCATCAAAAAGTTCTAACAGGTTTTCCTGCACCCAGTGTGACAGCCACATGTGTGCCATCGCCCTCTTCCCAGCATCAGACGCCGCAGCGAGTGTCCCCAAGCGAATGTGCTAAGCAAGTCACCTGGCATCTCTGAGCCTCAGTTTCCTGCAAAAGGGCACTGACTAGAGTGCTGATTTCACACGAAGCTTCCATTCATCCCAGGAGTATTTACCGAGCGCCCTCTGTGGGCCAGACGCTGTTCTTGGTGTTGGGGATTTAGCAACGAACAAAAATGACAAAGATCGCCCTTGTGGAGATGACAGGTGACACAGTCGTGCCAGAGACAGATAACAAACAGAACTAATAAATGATATAGATGGTATGTTAGAGATAAGTGTCGGGGGAAAAGAGGGGTGTAGTGGATGGGGGTGCATGGATGCTGAAGGTGATTTTAAATGGGGGGGGGGTCAGGGAAGACCATGCTGTGAAGGTAACACTTGAGCAAGACTGAGAGAGGTGAGGGAGTCCACCGTGTGGATATCTGGGGGGAAAAGCATTTTGGATGGGTGGAACAGACAATGCCAGAGGCTGAGGCAGGACTGTACCGAGGCACCTGAGGGACACAAGGAGGCCCCCCGAAGTCAGAGAGGTTGGGGGGCAGGGATTTGATGGGCTTTGCCGATAAAATTGAGATAAGCAAAGAGTGTGATAAATAGTTGCTTCCACGACTACGACTGTCGCTACTATCAATTTCTCTAAAACTGTTCGGTATCCTCTTTTGTAAAACGTCAGCATGAACATCGGTTCTGGGCACAGTGCCTGGCACGTCAATAATTGCTGCTGTTGTTATCACCCTATTCAGTCGGTACGTGATAAATGTTTGTTCACTTCTCTCCTCCCCAAATCAGGCCTCCCATCTCCCCAAATAAACCTTCACCATCTTAGACCAAGAGTGGGTGGCTGCAGGCCCTGAAGTTTCCCAGCCACCCAGAAGTTTCCAGCCCAGGTTGGTCCTCACTCCCAGCCCTGGGCCCTTTTGGTTTTCTGGAGCTTGATGTCTGCTTTGTCCAAAACGCCTCCCACATTGGAACCGTCAGGATTCAGCCAGGGACTGGGAGACCCCAGGAGCTGCAGGGGCCTCCAAATCCCTAAACCTTCAAACAGCTTTTCCATGGGTTTGGCAAGACCCCGAATGGTGCTCAGGAGGGGTCTGAGATACAGAGAAGACCCAGGGGCATGACAGTCCCCAAGCCTGGGCCCTACCTTCACCCAGCACTTCCAGGCAGACTCGAGCCTGTCCCAAAGAAGACTCTGCCTTGTCAGTAGCTGCCCCTCCAAGGGAAGCGGGGGGCTGGGGGGCAGGGCAGGAGACAGACACCCCCTGCTCAGGCCCCCGCTCCACCCCAGCCCCTCCAGGCTGCCAGTGCAGGCTCTTGTCTGCTGCAATGCAGAGGCCTCAGGGAGCCAGTGAGTGGGTGAGTGCTTCGGAGCCCAGAGCAGGATGCTCTTGGCTGGGTGCCCCACCAAGCCTCCTTCTGGCTAAGCCGCTGCCGGCTGCCCAGGCCCTGCCAGCCACCTCAGCTTCTGCTCCCCTCCTGGTGGGCACAGGGAATCCTTCAGCCCCCAGAAAGGAGGAGGGGTTCAGAGTAGGATGGGAGGCAGATCTGCCAGAGGCCAGCCCAGGGCTTGGCTGGCTCTCCCTGCCCCCACTCTCCACTGACACCCCTGCCCTTTGGGTGATGTCAACCTCACTGGATAGCCATCCACCCGGGAGCCCCAGTCATTTATCTTCTCTGGAATAAGCCAAAATTTACACACCAGCATACACTATCTGAACCACATTTTACAGGTGGGGAAACTGAGGTCCAGAAAGGGAAGCGACGAGGCTTGTCTGGGGTCCCCCAGCAACTGGAGGCGGAGAGCAGCAGTGCCGGGCCACCAGCTCCCTAGCACTGAGTCTTCCTACTCTGCTTCAGCAGAGCCGCCTCGGGTCGGGTTACAGCCCCAGGTGGGGACAGGCTACTCCGTTATTTTTAAAGTTACTGAGCAGGAGGGGGAAGGGACAAGACCACCAGCCACCACCATGAGGAGGGGAGGATGGGGACCACAGGGCAGCCTAGAGGCATGTCCTTGCTCTCCTTTGGTCTGACTTGGAGGACACGGCCCAGGCTCAGCCAGGTGGAGCTGGAGGGCAAATTGTGGGCACATGGGTGACACATGCAGCCTGAGGGACAGAGACAAGGTGGCAGCCAGAGGCCAGAGCAGGCACTGCCCAGAGCCTGATGTGGCCCAGGAACACAGGGGCAACTCGCCTTGGCCCTGCCTACTAAAGAACGGCACAGCAACAGCAGGTGACCCCGTCCCTGCCCTGCCGGGGCTGCCAAAGCCTTTTTGTCCCAGCAGCAGAAATGGTGCTTGGGGCACCTCCAGCTGTCAGCAACACAAAGGGAAAGCTGGGGACAGCCAGGAGATAGCTAATAATAATGATCAGTACAACCGTTTGCACTAAGTGCCCGCACCTGCCACCTCTGCTAATCCTCACCCCCACCCCACCCCCCATGGGAGGTCCTCACACGGATCATCCAGATGGGGAAACAGAGGCTTGGGGAAAGCAAAGGCAGGACTGAAACCCATCACTTCGCCCTCGGGATCAGCCCTTGCCCAGGTGATCCAAGCGGCTTGGCTCACCCCTCAGGTGGTGAACTGTTCACCCCCAAGCGGTCATCAGTGCCTGGCGGTGGAGAGGCCCGCGCACGGCTCAGCGAACACCGGCTGGCCGAGGCCAGTGCTGGGGACTGGTGCCTCTGGGGGTCTCAGGTGCAGGCCCAGCACTGGGCGGGGTCCACGATCCTTCCTGACACCCACCCTCACTGAGCCCAGCACATCCCACACGGGACCTAAGAAAGTTGTTTCAGGCCCCTCGTGGCTCCAGGTGAGGCCAACTGGGGAGGCACCCAGGCCGTCCCACAGTCCTCCTCCTGTCTCCTTGTGCCTGTCCCCGCTGAAGCCGGGGAGTGGGGGCCAGCCTTTCTCTGGGGGTGGGACAGTGGGCACAGGGCAGGGAGTCCTGTCAGATCAGCTTAAAGCTATCTGAATTAACATCAGGCCTGGGGAGGGGCACCCTGTTTTAGCAGAGGCCCAGAAATCAGGACGGGCCCCTGGGAACCAAGGGCCTAACTGCTGGGGTGGATGCTGACAAGCACGAGGGCCGCCAGCCCACCCGCCAGCCCACCCACCAGCTGGGGAGACCCAGGGAAGGGGTTTGCCAAGGGCGGTAGGCCAGGAGGCTCCCCAGACTTCTGCCAGGGCCAGGCGCTCAGGCTGTGTGGGCAGGCCCCGCGGTGGGGCCTGGGGAGCCCTCAGGAGACGCCGGTCTGAGCCTGGGGGAGGACAGCCATCCCAGGATCCTCCCCAAAAGGCATCCCTGACCGTTTTCCAAGAGGCAGCGGCGCCTGAGGGGTTAACCAAAATGCAACAATCTCCCTGCGGGCGTGGGAATGATTCTGCAGGGACGGGGGGCTGGGACCTGCGGCTGCGGGCGCGGGGGTACAAGGATGGGGCCAGAAAGGCTCCCACCTTCACCGGAGATGCCTACTCCACCCCCGGGGACAAGGGGATCCCGATGCCCCTCAGCCTGTGTCCCGCGTGGCATCCAGACCTGGGAAGGACCCGGGTCAGGGGTCGCGGGCGCCGCGCTCTCACCTGTTCCCTTACCTGGCACCAGGTGAGCCGTGGGGAGGGGGCGCGGTGGGCTCGGGTCTTCAGGGGCGCAGGCTCCGCGCCGCTCATTGGAGACTGCGCCCGGCGAGCTCACTCGGCTCCTCCCGCGGCTCCTCCCCGCCTGCCAAGGTCGGGGGCCAGATGACGGGAGGGGAGGGGCGGGGCCTCCAGGAGGGCGGGGCCTCCCGCGGGGCGGGGCCTCCCGGGAGCTGACCAAAGCCAGCCGCCTGCCTACCTGCGACCGGCCCCGGCCCCGGCCCCTTCTGCCCCTCCAAGCCCTCTGCGCTCGGAAATGGCCTCACCTGCTGGGCGCCTGCTCTATAAAGGGCCTTTTCTTTCGAGGGTGGAGGTAATAATTCTCATTCATTCATTCATTCATGCATGCATTCAACAAATATTTGTCCAGCACTTATTAATACTATGTGCCGTGCACCACTGTAAGCGTTTGAGATGAGACAGTGAACAAAACAAGCTCTTCTGGAACCGACCTTCTAGTGAGGAAGTCAGGCGATGCAAATAATAAGTAAATTCTATGTGTTGGAAGGGAATACATTTTACGGAGAAAAACAGAGTAGTGGGAACTGGGAGAGAGGAGGCAGCAATATGTACTGAGTGATTGCTAGGTGCTAAGTGCTCGGAATACAGCAGCATGTGGAAAAAGGACAGAAGACACCCACCCTTTTTGAAGAGGGGGAGACCGAAAATCAACGAATAAATGCACAGGAGTAATGTCTGGGAGTGGTAAGGGCTGTAAAGGAAATAAAACTGGGTGAGGCAAAAAGTGCCCTGGGGCACTTTAACTGGCAAGGGCTCTCTGAGAAAGGCGAAGGGTGAAAGGTGAGAAGGGGTAAGCCACGGTTTTTTGACCAGTAGGAATTTCTTGTATAGCTAGACTGTGGAGGGGAGCAAAGATACTAGTTTGCAGATAGTTAGTGCAGTAGCGAAAGTCTGGAAAGAACCTAAGTACCCTTCCATAGGGAACTGGCCAAATAATTACAGAGCATCGCTCAACAGAATACCCCATAGCAGCAGAAAAGAAATCTATGTACGCATCTACATAATGCTGCATAAAGGTATGGAATGACCTCCTTAAATGTACTGAGTAAAAACAAGGCATGGAATAAAGTTGAAGTATGTTACTGTCTGTGCAAAAACAAAAGCAAATGCATAATTGCACCTGAAGAGCATATCTTGGATTATCCAAAAGTCAGAGTGACTCAGAGCTAGGTCCAAGTCCAGGCTCTGTCACTTTTTGCTGTGTGAAAACAGCCAACGCAATCTTGAAGGAGAGAAGCAAAGTCAGAGGACTGACACTATCTGACTTCAAGACTTACTGTAAAGCTACAGGAATCAACACAGTGTGGTATTGACCAAAGAACAGACAGATCAATGGGACAGAAGAGAGCCCAGAAATAGACTCATATAAATATAGTCAACTGATTTTTGACAAAAGAGCAAAGACAATCTTTTAACAAATGGTGCTGGAAAACCAACACATACAGTCCAAAAATAAATAAATAAATATAAAAATAAATAGCCCGACACAGACCTTATACCTTTCACAAAAATTAACTCAAAATGGATCAGAGACCTAAATGTAAAACTCAAAACTATAAAACTCCTAAAAATAACACAGGATAAAAATCTAGATTTTCTTGAGTATGTTGAGTGTTTTTCAGATAAAACACCAAAGGCATGATCCATAAAAGAGAAGGAAAGAACTGATAAGCTGGACTTCATTATAATTAAAAACTTCTCCTCTGTGAAAGATACTGTCAAGAAAATGAGAAAACAAGTCATGGACTGGGAGAAAATATTTGCAAAAGATATACGTGTCTGAAAAAGGACTGTTATCCAAAATATACAGAGAACTCTTAAAACTCAACAAGAAAACAAATAACTTGATTTAAAAAGAGGCAAAACAGACAGCCACCTCACCAAAGAAATAAACATATGAAAATATGCTCAACATATGTCACTACGGAAATGCAAATTAAAAGGACAAGATAACCACTACACACCTATTAGAATGGGCAAAATCCGAAACACCAACACCACCAAATGCTCAAGGGGGCGGACGTGCAGCAATAGGAACTCAAACTGCTGGGGGGGGAGGGGATGCAAAATGGTCCAGTTATTCATAGCTACTTTGGAAGACAGTGTGGCGGCTGCTTACAAAACTAAACACACTGTTACCGAACAATGTAGCAGTCATGCTTTCTGGGTATTAACCTAAATGAGCTGAAAACTTACATCCACAGAAAACCCTGCATGTGAAGGTTTATAGCAGCTTCATTCATAATTGCCAAAACTTGGAAGCAACCCAGAAGACCTTCATAGGTGAATCGGTAAGCTGTAGTCCATCCAGACAATGAAAATTATTCAGTGCTAGAAAGAAATGAGGTAGCAAGCCATGAAGAGACGTAGAGGGACCTAAAATGCTTACTACCAAGTGAAAGAAGCCAGCCCGAAAAGGCTATGCACTGTGAGAGGTCGTGGTTACAGGGAGTTAGGGAGGAGAGAGGGAGGAATAGGCAGATCACAGAGAACTTTTAGGGAGTGAAACTATTCTGTATGATACTACAATGGTGGATACATGTCATTATACATGTCAAAAACCCCAGAACGTATAACACCAAGAGTGAACCCTAATGGAAACTGCACTTTGGGTGATTTCATCGATTGTAACAAATGTCCCACTCTGCTACTGGGACGTTGTTAGTGGGGGAGGCTCTGCGTGGGTGTGTGTGGGGGGAGCAGGGAGTATCGGGAAAATCTCTGTACTTTCCGCTCAATTTTGCTGTGAACATCAAACCGCTCTAAAAAATAAAGTATGTTAAAAATGTTTAAAATGGTAAATTTTGTTATGTATATTTTACTGCAATTAAAAAAAAAAGGGAGAATGCTCATAGCAGTTTCATTCATGACATCTCCAAAATGGAAACAATACAAATGCCTATCAACTGTAGAATGGCCGAATGGTGACAGAGTCCCCCAGGGGAAGACTATGCAGTCAGGAAAAGGACCCACTGCTACACACACCCAGATGAATCTCAAGAACACAGTGCTGAAGCAGTACACAAAACAGTAATACTACTATATGATTTTATTTGCATCAAATTCAGGAACAGGCAAAACAGATCTTTGCTCTTAGGACCCTTGGGAGATGACTGAGAGGGGACATGGGGGGACATCTTCTGTGAGGCTGGAATGTTCTGTTTTGGATCTGGGGCTAGTTACATAGGTGTCTAGTCTGTGAAAATTCACCAAGCTGTACACTTATGATTTGTACACTTTTGGTATGGGTGCTCCATGTTAATTCAAAAGAATCTGATATTTATTATACATATCCATATATACATGCATGCACAGACATGACCCTCTGGAACCAGACAGAAGGATGTGTGTTCTTTTTTTTTTTTTTTTTTTTTTTTTTTTTTTTTTTTTTCCGGTATGTGGGTAGTTCCCTGGCTGGGAATCGAACCCAGGCCGCAGCGTTGACAGCGCCAGCACCGAAGCCTTAAGCCACTACACCATCAGGGAACTCCTGGATGTGTGTTCTAATTCTCACCAGGTTTACAAACCTAGACAGGCCCCTGAACTTCATGGAGTCCCAGTTTCCTCATCTGTAAAATAGAGATAACGGAAATACCTTCTACAGTAAACAAAAATATGTCATTACTGGCTGGCAGTCACATAGATTTGGTGCTTACTATTAATATTCCTCTTGCTGTTGTTCTCTTTGGTGACTGAGCCAAGGCTGGGGCACGGTGGGGGCAGGGACACCATTTCTAAGGAGAAGGGGGACACAGGAAGGCCACTCTAAGCTGACAAGCAGAACACACTCATCTTGCAAACTGCTGCCAAGGGAGAAACCTGACCGGGTAGCTGGGGGGAGGCTGCATGTGGCAGGCTGGGGAGCTGGCCTGCCCTGGGCCTTCTGGGGGAGACAGGCAGTTCAGGGGGTACTGAACATTGAGCTGGGGAAATGGATCTTTTCCTGGACAGCGGCACCCTTCACTATCGCTGGGCAATCAAGAAGCCCATGAAACTTTTAACACCTTCTCAGGCCACACAATTCTGGGCCAGTCTCCTCCTTAAGGAAGCCTGGTAGCTTCAGAAGGCTTGGGATGGGCCCAGGGACCTTGATTTTATGCCTGAATGGGGAGGGGGCACCCAGAGTGACCTGGCTGTACCTTTATGAACAACCCAGCAGAGTGAGACTTGGGTTCCACTACACTCTTAGGAGCTGTGCGACCTTGGGTGGATCATCTAACCTCTCTGACCCTCATTTTCCACAGCAGTAAAATGGGGATAGTTCCTATCTCACAGGGTTTGTTGTGAGGATTAGACAGCTTCCCTTAGCATGGACGGTAAAATCGAAAAAGGTTAACTGTGGCCTCCTATGCCCAGTGATTTGGCCCCATTACCACCCTGGCCCCGTTCCCTATGGCTCGCACTCTCATACGCACTGCCCACCGCAGAGCCTCTGACAGATCTTTCATTTCCCCTGTCTACAACCCTCCTGACAGATCTTGCTGAAGCTGTTAGGGCTCAGCTGAAATGTCACTCTTCGGAGGGCCTCCCTGGCCACCTGTCTGAAGAGGCCACCTCCAGACACTTTATCTCCTAGCACTCCCTACTGAAGGAAAATAACTTGATTTTGTAATTGTTTCCTCCCTCCCTCCCATCTCAGTAACAGGGTTGCCTTCCATGCTATTCACAGGACTCTGCAGCCCTGGGCCTGCGGGGTGCGTGGTGCACCATGATGGGGCCCCAGAGACAGAGTTTGTGTGTGCTGTGTTAGGTCTGCCCGAGGTTGCAACGCACACTCCATAAGACAGACACGTACGCATCTCACACAGAGGCTGTGCAGAACTCGAATCTGTTTGTGCGGGGCGTGGTCGCGGAGAGACTACGCCCCATTCCTCCGCCCACATCTGCAGGCTTCGGGAGCGCTACCGGAAGGACGCCGGACGGAGCGTTTTCGTGGGGACACTCACTGGGCACATCAGCGAATCCTGAGACCCCGGCGGTGGCAAGGGGCGCGGCTCTGGGACCTGGAAAAAATGCTAAACGCAAGCTCAGAGACAGCTGGATGGCTCATAGCAGTTGGAGGAAACGTTAGGACCCCAGAGAGCCTTTAACTGTCCTCGAGGCGGCAAAAGGTCTTGAGGGTTCCAGTCTTCACGTCCCGTGGAGGTACGACTCAGTTCACCTGTCTCCGCCTCGTGGATGGGGACACTGTGAGGCGCCCCAGGAGCATTTCTTCACCGCAGTCCGTTTACAGCGATGGCTTCGTTCTTTTCTGCGCTTGAAAATTTAGAGCGGACCCTTGGCTGCTGGCTTCCCAAGGCCTCGGAGAGGAGCGTACCGGAAGTGCCCCTACGGAAGCCGTACGGCTGTGCGCGCGCCGCTTCACCATGGCGACAGCTGGGGCCCCGCGGCGCTTCTGCCGCTGCGCCTGCTTCTGCTGCGAGAACTTGTACGTGGCGCGCTACGGGCTGCACGTGCGCTTCCGGGACGAGCAGCAGCTGCGCCGAGACTACGGCCCGGTGAGTGGCGAAATGGGCGGGGAAGTCGTTTGCTTTGCCCGTGGCGCATTCCTGTCCATCCGACCTCTCGGTGCCTCAGTTTCTCCCATTAAATGGGGATAACAGTACCCTCTTAGTGAGGCTGCCGTGAGGAATGCAGGAACTAACATATCTGTACAGTGCTTAGGGCCGGGCCTGGCTCCGGGGGCTCTGCCAAACCCTGCTCTGTGCTTAACGCGCTCACCGCATTTCATTCTCAGTGAGCCTGTGAGGTCGGCCCTCTCATCTCCATTGTAGGAGGGGAAACAGGCTCAGAGACGTCAGGTGACTTGCCCAGGGTCACACAGTCATGCTCACTGACCTTTCTGCTCCCAGATCCTGCGCAGCCGAGGCTGTGTCAGCCCCAAGGACTTCCAGCAGCTGCTAGAAGAGGTAAGGCTCCTCACCCTCCACTACCTCCTACACACTCGCCTAGATTTTCCGTTTTGGATTTGTGTCAGCAGTTTGAGGGCCCTCCCAGCCTCAGACCTGCCAGTCCCAGATTCCTCACAGGCTCCTTAAATCCTCCTTCCCTACTTCCTCTCCCCACTCACTGCAGCACCTGGGTTCTGGCACTAGAAAAAGAGGAAGAAGAAAATGCCAGCTTGGCTACTTCATGCCCTTCTGAGAGGAGAAAACTTGGGCTCAGAGAGGGGAGTCACTCGCCCCAGGTTTCACAGCAGCTGGGGCTAAGGTCCCACCGAGGGCTGCCGGGCTCCTAGCTATCCCAACCCTGGCCTTCAGCTCCCAGCCTGGGCCCTGCTCTGGCCTTCCTGAGCCTCGGTTTCCCCCTCTGTACTGGGCCCTGTGCCACCCCAGCTTGAGCAGGAGGTAAAGCGGCGGCAGCGGCTGGGGCAGGAGTCAGCTGCCAGGAGAGACCTCATCTCCAGCTCCTACAGCGCAGCGCGGCCTGAGATCTACAGCTCGCTGCAGGTGCCAGGCGGGGGGGGCAGGTTACTGGGAGGAGGAGGCGGGGCGGGTGTGTGTGTGCCGTGTGCGTGCGTTCGCCTGCTCCACAGCTGGTGTGTTCTGCCCCCAGGATGAGGCTCTGGCCCCCGAGTTTCTGGCTGCGGTTGAGTACAGCACATCCCCGGGTGCAGACCTCAGGGGACTACTGCAGCGGCTGGAAACAGTTTCTGGTGAGGTGGGGCCCCGTGACCTGGCAGGACTAGGGGATGAGAGACTGGATCTCTCTAACCATGTCTGCCTCCAAAAACCAAACCTTCAGGAGCTAGAAAGTATAGAGGCAGGGCGTCTGGATTCATTCGCTCACTTGCCCAGCAGTTATTCGGTGCCTTGTGTCAGCATGAGCCAGCATGGGTGACTGAAGACCCCAAGGCAGGGACAGCTGAGGCAGGTGTGGGCTGGGCTGGGGGATCGCGAGGGATGGTGAAGGACCCCTCAGGGCTGACAATAGGAGTTCCCATCCCTAGACCTGAAGGTGTGGGCAGGAGTGGAGTTTCTTGAAGCTGCCATGACCTGGAGCTGGGGGAAAGGGGCTGCCAGATAGCCGCTGCGCCCCGAGCAGAGGCACAAGACCACGCCAACTCCTAAACGCCCTCCTCCTGCCCAGCCTCCTGCCTAGGTCTCCCATGGGCTAAACCTAGCAGGAAGTCCCAGGCCAGAGAGCCCTGCAAGTTTCTTAATATCCCCGTCTGTTTACCCATCAGTGAAATGGGAGCGATAATAGCGCCTCCCTCGAAAAGTGGTCGAGATGGGTAATGCACCTCAAGGGCTGGGCGCATAGTGTTTCAAAGTGTTTCTCAGTCTTGTGATTACTGTCATCCTGGGTCTGGGGGATAATGTGAGTAGACAGATGTAAAAGCTGCTCCCCATATGTAGTCTACACCCTGTTGGGAGCATAGGGTGGACTATGGAATGAAACCTTGCTCCTAGCTTTGCGGGGGGCCCCCTCATTGCCATCTACTCCCCAGCAGTTGAGATTGTGCAGAGGTAGGTCTGGGACTGGGCTGTGAGTTGGCCAAAAGTGTGTGTACAGGGAGCCACGTGAGCCTTGCACCCCAGGGGCATTGGTGCATCTGCCAGGAAATGTGTCCATTTCCATTCAGAGCCTGGCCTCACCCCACCAGGGGCCTGCAAGAAAGAGTAGTTCCTCTCAGCCTTCCGGTGTGGGAAATAGGCTCCAAGAGACATCTGAGTTTGAGTGAAGACTTTGGCAGCTAATTGGGGGAGAGGTGCAGAGAAAGCCAGGGCTGGCCTGCTTGGTGTCCCTGAGGAAATCCCTTCGCATCTCTGGGCTTCATCAGGACTCACATCTGAGTCTGGAGGCTGGGCCTGGGGGTGCCCCTGGGGGCAAGATGAGGCTCCAGGGACCAGCGGAGGTCTGAGAACGGCCCTCCCCTGCTGCACACACATACATTATTTGATCATCACAGTAGCCCCGAGAAGGGAGTACCCGCATTATCCCTGCTGTACAGATGAGGAAACTGAGACTGGGGGAAGTGAAAAGACATGCTCAAGCTCACATAACTCACGGGGAGACTCAAACCCAGACCCGAGTTCGCGGCCAACAGACTGTTCCTCCCCCTGCAGAGGAGCACCGGATCTACCGGCTGCCGGTGTTCACAGTGCCATTCTGCCAGGCCCTCCTGCAGGAGCTGGAGCACTTCGAGCAGTCAGACATGCCGAAGGGGAGACCCAACACCATGAACAACTATGGGGTGCGTGATGCTCCACCTGGGGGGACCCACAGACAGGGGCACTTGGGGCTGGGGAAACTTACCTGCACTGCTGCAAACAAGCTGTGTGGGCCTCTCTGTCTGTAAAGTGAGACCACGGAAGGATTGTTGAAGTTAAAACACAGGGTCAGGCCTGACCACCTTTCCTGCCAACCCCTGGGGATCCCTCTCCAGGTACTGCTACATGAACTGGGTTTGGATGAGCCGCTGGTGACACCGCTGCGGGAGCGTTTCCTGCAGCCACTGATGGCCCTGCTGTACCCTGACTGTGGTGGGGGCTGGCTCGACAGCCACCGTGCCTTTGTGGTCAAGTATGCACCGGGCCAGGACCGCGAGCTGGGGTGCCACTACGATAATGCTGAGCTGACCATCAACGTGGCTCTGGGCAAGGCCTTCACAGGGGGCGCCCTCTACTTTGGGGGCCTCTTCCAGGTTAGTGTGTACAACCCATGGGGAAGACCTGGGGCCCCTGGGAGTGCCCAGGCCTGAGCCCAGCTGTCTGCAGGCGCCTTCAGCTCTGGCCAAGCCCCTGGAGGTGGAGCACATGGTGGGCCAAGGCATCCTGCACCGGGGTGGCCAGCTGCATGGGGCCCGGCCTCTGAGCACTGGCGAGCGCTGGAACCTTGTCGTCTGGCTCCGGGCCTCTGCTGTCCGCAACCACCTCTGCCCCATGTGCTGCCGCAAACCCAACCTGGTGGATGACGAGGGCTTCGGAGACGGCTTCACCCGAGAGGAGCCCCCCACAGTGGATGTATGTGCGCTGACTTGAGCCTGTTTGGGGCCTGTGGGTCGGGGGGTGGCACAACTGTGGAGGGTTCTCCCACTGTGGGTTGGGCAGGGCAGAAATAAACTCCTTGCAGCCCTCAGCACTTGGTTCAAAAGGACAGATGGGCTTCTGGGTCATTCTTTCAGCAGGCAGGCTGGCTTAGTTTGGGTTTGTTAAAAGCAGAGCCTGAGATGGAGATTCCTGTGCAAGTGGTTTACTGAGGGAATACACCCAGAAGGGAGACAGTGCATGAAGGAGCTGGGCCAAGATGGAGGTTCAGCTTGCCAATACCAATGGGGCTCTGGGGCACCAGGTTGCACAACATCAGTTTTTGGCTACAGGGTGTGTGGGGGTGTGGTGTGGTGTGAGTAACTTCCCAAACATCCATCTCCAGGACGAGTGGCTCCTAGTTCTCAAGGGAATCTTCCAGAGAAACGTACAGATGTGAGCTGTCAGCAGTGGACAGCACAGCTTGGGGCGAATGCCCCCGTCTATAAAGGGGACTTGGATGGGCGACCAATAGCATTTTGTAGATGGTATGGAGGGATTAAGAGCAGGTACTCTGAAGCTAGACTGCTGTGGTTCAAATTCTGATTCTGCCAGTTCAGCTCTGTGACTAGGTTAGCCACTGTCAAGTGTGGGTAAGTCACTTGACCTCTTTGTGCCTGAGTTTCCTCATCTGGAAATATCTATGTCCTAGAGCTGCTGTGAGAAGCAAATGCTATGTAGTTCATAAAGTGCTTTATAACAGCTCTCTGCGTTTGCTGCTGTCATTATTAAAGTTTGCAACTAGCTGGCTCCGAACTTGGGTGAGGAGTGCAGCTGTGCACACTGCGTCACACGTTTGAAAACCAGGGATTTCCACATTTGAAATCATGAGTTCTCTTTCCTGGGAAGGTGGAAAGGTCTGGAAACTTATTAGCAGGCGTCGTTCCCACATTGCAGAAATCAGCTGGTGCTGTCTCAGCTGCCCATTCTGAACAGACCTGTGGTGCACTCCCTCATTCACTACCATTGTCTCTCTGGCCCCTTACGGACAAAGGAGTTTGCAATCTCCGTATACTGGTGGGGAACGTTGGACAGACCAGGGCGTTTCAGCCCTGGAGTTCACAGCCTTTCGGAGTGGACAGGTCCGCAGACAACTCAGGGAGACAGGGGGTGCTGCGGGCAAGCCGGAAGGGCAAACTTGGAAGAGGGCACAGCCGCGGCAAAGGGCCTGCGAGCATGGGGACTGGCGAGAGGAGCACGTCTCTCCGCGGGAAGCTAGGGCGCAGGCACCAGCCTGGAGGCGGAAACGAGCCGCGGCGTGTCTCTTTGGGAGGTAGGCGCGCCAGATTACGTTCCTTGGGCTGCCTCACAGACGGAACCTGGGGCTTCAGAACTAAAGGCAGAGCACCCCGCTTTGCAGCCGGACGGCCTTCCCGCAGTACCAACCCGTGCCGGAAGTCATTTCGCCGCCGCTTCCTCACGTGAAGGCGTGGTGCGGGTCGGACGGTTACGCCGGGGGGGCGGTTGAGGAGGGAACGAAGCAGCACCAGGGAACCTTCCTTAAGGCAGCGAGGGCGTCGAGGTGAAGGGTAGGAGCGCTCGAGAAGGGATTCCGAACGCACCTGGCAGCTGAGAATCGCGGAGCGGTTCCTACGTAGCCGGATTCCCGTGCGCAGGCGTGGGGAGCCCCGGCGGGGGCGGGGCCTTAAAGGGGCCGCAACCGAGGATCCAGGAGTCGGTGGAGAACCCGGGGTCCCCAGGGGTGGGAGTGGGTTGCGGCAGAGTCCCTCATACCCTGCCCCGGGGTGGGATGGGTACTGGGACCCCGAGGACCTTGGAGCCCAGCCTGCGTCTCCCGGTTTCCAGCCCGCAGTGCTATGGCCCACGTCGACTCTCGCAAGCGCTCCAGGAGTCGCAGCCGTTCCCGGGGGCGAGGGTCAGAAAAGAAAAGGAAGAGCAGTAAGAACGCTCCGAGGAGCTGCTCCGCTTCTGGATCCCGAGGCCGCAAGGCCAGCACCACCTCCTCTGGGGCAGAGGGTGAGGACCGAAGGGAGTGGGAAAGGGGTGCAGGAAGTTCCTGGAGGAATCTGCAGGCAGGTGGGCGGGCTTCCTGGGGCTGGCTGCGGGGGAATCTCAGAGAGCACTACTAGTGGGGGGGGGGGGGGTGCAGAGTGTAGAACGTGGATACCTGGACTGAAAGACCCAGAACCCAGGGACTGGCCGGCCCATTGAGAATGGATCGCTTAATGGGGACCACTGCACCATGCTCTGTGCGCAGCCTGGCTGTGGACTTTGGCCGTCCTGCTCCTGGTCAGCCAGTGACTACCTGGAACCCAGAAGGTGCCTCTGCAGAGTGCTGATCCCTGCCAGGGGCTTCACCCCTCTGTCGTAGGCTTGAGCTTACACAGGCTAGAGCAAGGGGACGAAGGTTTCCTTCTTCCTCTCCTGACCTTCCAGCCTCACCTTCTCCCTGTATCACAGAGAGAAGCAAACACAAGGCCCGGAGGAGACCACGATCCAGCTCCTCCTCCTCTTCTTCCAGTTCTTCCAGCTCCTCTTCCTCCTTGTCCTCCTCCTCTTCCTCCAGTGATGGCCGGAAGAAGCGGCGGAAGCACAAGGACAAGAGGAGGAGGAAGAAGAAAAGGAAGAAGAAGCTGAAGAAGAAAGGCAAGGAGAAGACAAGGGTGCAGCAGCCCGAGGCTCTGCCGGGACCCTCGCTGGACCAGTGGCACCGGTCGGCTGAGGAGGACGATGGCCCAGGTACTGCGCTGCTGGGTGTGCGGGACGGGCAGGCGCCCGCCCTGAGTTCTGACCGCCACCTTCCTGCCATCTGTCCTTCCAGTCCTGACAGATGAGCAGAAGTCCCGCATCCAGGCCATGAAGCCCATGACCAAGGAGGAGTGGGATGCCCGGCAGAGTGTCATCCGCAAAGTGGTGGACCCGGAGACAGGGCGCACCAGGTGGGGTGTGCTGGCCAAGCCTGGCCCCAGACCTGCACTGTCAGGAGGGGCAGCGGCTGCTGCTCTAAAAGGCCAGGGTTGGGGAGAAGAAAAGTCACCTGGCGATGGGACTTCTCAGGCCGTTTCTCCCCATTGCCTAGAGCAGGCCGCTGCAGGCACAGGAAGGGCCTTGAGGGTCCTCAGAGAGCCACTGTTGGCTGATCTGATGGCAGAGCCCACCCGGCCGCCTTTTTCCCTGTCCCAGGGGTGGGAGAGCGGGAGGGGTACGGGCCTGAGGCCTGGCACCCCTCTGCTGGCTGGTTGTGTTCTGTGGCTCTTGCCCGAGAGGCTCAGCTTGTTCCGCTTCCCCCACAGGCTCATTAAGGGAGACGGCGAGGTCTTAGAGGAAATTGTAACCAAGGAACGACACAGGGAGATCAACAAGGTGGGTGTCACCTCTTTGCCCAGGGCCCACCCTCAGCTCTGTTTCTGATGTGTCCCCTCCTGTGTGCCTTCTTACCTAGCAAGCCACCCGAGGGGACGGCCTGGCCTTCCAGATGCGAGCAGGGCTCCTGCCCTGAGGGCCCTGCCGGCCAAGGTCTGTGGACAGTGCTGGTGGCACGACAGGGTGGGCAGCAGGAAGCCAGATGGGTGCTGTTGGCCTTTTCTCCTGTGGACGGGCCTCTGGCCCAGCCTCCGTGCACATGCAGGGGTGGAGGGCAGGGTCCCTATCCTGATCAGCTCCCCAGATATTAAATGTTCTCTGGTTGAAGATTTCCTCTCTTCCATTGCTTTTTGTGCTCAGGGGGAGGGGAGGGTGCCCTGGACTGCCAGGGAACAAACAAGGGCTGCAGGAGCTTCTGGGGAAAGCTGGGCTGTGCCCTTATGTGCACAGGCCACACCAGCCACCTTGGCCCTGCTGGTCCTCAGGTCTTACCTGGAATGACCCAACCCCCCCACCCCAGCCAAAGCCCAAACCAGAAACATGGCTCTTAAACTGACTCCCTCAGGCCCCGAGGGGGGCTGCTGCCCTTTCTGTGTTTAGTCTGCAGATGCCAACACTTGAGAGTCCCAGTGCGGAGGCCAGGTGTCCCAGGAGAGAATCGTGGCCCAGCTTACTGTTAATAGCTGTCTTCTGTAAAGCAGAGGCTAAGCGCACCCACATCATCGGGTTGCTGTGAGGGTGAGCCAAGTTTGCGCCCAGTGTTATTGTGAGAGCAGCTGGCGGGTACTGAGGAGGACAGCCTCCCCCACCCCCACCCCACTCCACCCCCACCCAGGACCGACGGGCCCCCCACCCCAGCCCGCGGCTCTAGTTGCTGGTGCAGTAACGAGACCCAGAAGGAAGCCTTCCTGCTTCTTTAATTCGTGACAGACAATGACACTGTATACAGAGCACACTCAGGCCCAGTGGTGCGGGGACAGCAAGGGTAGGCAGGGTAAGTCAGGACACTGCTCACACATGGCCCAGACAGACGGACAGACGGGTCCAGACGTGAAGACTGACGTGATGGCCGGGCAGCTCAGACCGAGCTGGGCAGGGGCTGGGGTCTCTGCTGAATCCTTCTTTAGAAATCAAAGAGAAGGCAGGCGCTCGGGTCTGGGGGTGGCGGCTGAGTCCTGGGGCTTGGTGGTGGGGGCGGGACTAAGGCTTCTACTCTAACAGGCCTGTTGGGGGTGGCAGTCGGCAAGGCCTGCCTCACCCTTTGGTAATGACTGGTCAGGCCTGAGCATGCAGCTCAGCACCCAACGCTGTAAACATTTTTGGTATTTTTAAAGGACTCTGCCCTCCCTCTTCTAGTTTCTGGAAAACTGGTGCTTCCTCAAGAGGAGACTGTGCCAAAAGGAATCGTAAGGGAGGTGGGAAGCAGACCTGGATATAGAAGGGTGGGCTGCCCATCTCACCATCTATGGCTAAGGGCCCCTGGGAGAGGCCCAAGGGACTATTGCTGTTGTCCTTGGCATGGCTGGCGGCTGGGCAGGAAGGTGGGGAGCGCGGAGCCGTGGTGGGGCCGCCTGCTGGGAGAGGCCGAGCCCAATGCCCATGCAGCCTCCCTGGGCCAAGGGGGCCTCCCAGCCTTTATTGCAGGTCACCCAAGACTCTTCCAGGTGCTTCTCCGGATGGCTAGTCATCCAGGCAGTAGGCAAGATGGGGTGAGGTGGGACCCACAGAGGAGGAGGCACTGGCCACAGGGGCCCCTTGCCGGGGCTGATTGTCGGCCGAGCGATTTCCCGCTGGGGGCAGAGAGGGGGCCAGATATTGCACTTTTACTGCAACGGTTACATTAAAACTTGGTCCATAAAATAATTGTTGCTTTATACATAATGCCTGAAACAACAAAAAACTACATCTTAAATAGGAATAAACCCTGAAGGTCCCATCCCTCCAGTCGTTTTTCTCTGCACAAAATAAATAGCTTTCATTCTGTATAGACCCATTTTTTCAGAACATTTACACAACCCTTTGGCTGTACATATCTATACACGGGAAGAGGTTACTATCCGTCGGTGTGCCTCCACAGCCCAGCCAATGAGGCCCTGAGGTCCTGTCCAGGTTGGCAGCAGCTTGGACACAGATCCTGGCTGCTGGATGGCTGGTCAAGGCCAGGCAGGCTCCCCTGCTTCCAGGAAGGTGGAGGAGCAGCGAGGGGCCACCCGGGGCTGGATGCCACAGCTGGGATCGAGATCGTGGTTGGCTCTGGGGCGGGAGGGCTGACACTGAGACAGCGTGCGCAACAGCGTGGTCCTTACCAGGTAGGAAATGACGCTGTGGCTGCCTGCCTTTAAGCTAACGCCGGGAGTTGCGGCTTCTTAGATTTGGCATTGGAACGGAACTGGCATTTAAAAAAACCTAAGTGTGTGCCCCACCCCAGAGTAAAAATTCAGTGGAATTAACGGGTCAGGTGAGGCAGGGAGCCCACACCCCACTGCATGGGCAGGCAGCAGGGCCCTGGGACCCAGAACCAGGCTGGACTCCGTCACAGTGCTGGGTGTTTTCCTGTGCAGGGGCTGCGCTTGGTACTGAAAGAGTTACGAAAAGGAAGCAGCCAAGGAGTGCTCGTTTAAAAAAACCTCATAGAAATCAGATCAGAGTAGAAAGGTGTAGAAACGCGGGAGGGCTGAGGCATGGGGACTTGACAGATGGCAGGTGCGCATGGAGAGGCAGGCGGCCAGGCCTGACCAGGCCCCGCAGGCCGAGGCAGGGCTTTGTGGGAGCCAGCCTCACCGCCTGGGCTGTGCCCACAGCTGGAGATGACGCCAGGCCTGCAGCCTCACTGGGCTCCAGGTGGGGCAGGTGACAGGTGGCAGGGGTCCAGGACTGCCATGGCGCTAGCGGGCCAGGCAGAGCTGCGGAAATTAAGCGACGGCCTTTCCTGCTTGCATGAGGATTTGCTGCCGTGAGCCTTCCACGTGGCAGAAGGTCCTGGGTCAGCAAAAGTTGACTTCATGCACGTCAATGAGTCTGTAGCCACAGGAGGTGGTAATGGGTCTCCACTCGCAAAATCAGTGCAAAACCAGTGAGGTTGAAGAGTTGAGTAACTCGAGTTAACAAGAAGCAGGCTGTCCCCCTTTGGAAATGCCACCAGGTGGGAGGGGATCTAGGGTCAGGATGAGCTATTGGCTGGGAGGTGGCAGGTTGGGCCCAGGCCTGGCATTGGATGCTATGAGGTCAACTCAGGGCAGTTGTCCAGGAGTACCCACCCTCCAGGCCAGTCCACATGGTGGGTCCTTGGTCCCTCCGTCATCCAGGAACTGGTCATCCTACCAACTTGAATGACAGGCGGGGGAACCCCTCTGGCCGTAGGACATGAGACAGGGCTGGGAGGGCAGTGTGTGGCACAGCCGGTGTCCTCCACTGGGCCCTGGGGCAAGCTTGTCCCCAGCTGACGGCGTGTGCCCAGACCAGGCCTCCTGGTGGGCGGGCCGCCTGGCCTAGCACCACGGAGACCACAGCGCCTCACTACGAGGGCCCTATTTGGGGCCCGTGGCTGCCCCCGGCTCTAGCCGGCCAGCCATGGTGCGGCCCCAGCAGCCAGCTGCCATGTTCATGCTGCGCTGGCCCCGCTGTTCACCGTCCGGCTGGCTCTGCGTCCGCTCGTGCCGGAGGCCGGGCCCGCTGGGCTGGGCCGAGATGGTGCGGAGCAGGTGGTTCCGGGAGCGCAGGAAGTCACCCTGGCCGGGCAGGCCAAAGCTCCCCTTGCGCAGTGCCATGCGGGTGGCTGTGTTGCGGGCTGGCCGTGCCCGGTGATTGTACTTGAGCTGGGCCAGGTGGGCTGCGTAGCCGTCCGTAATGAACTGCGGGGGAGGGGCAGCGAGGAACACGGCTGTCACAGGGCCGGGCTCTCGGCCGCCCGCCTGTGTGCCCACTGAGGTCGGCCCACCCACCTGGCATTGCTGTTGCAGCTTCTTGGTAGGTCGCCCCACGATGTAGATCTGCATGGGGGACAGGCTGATGGCGCTGTAGACCGCCACGTCCTTGGTGGAGCCGTAGGCCGCGTGCGCGCGCAGATGCAGCTGTGGGCGACACGGGCATGGGCTCTCCGCCAACCCAGGCCCCTGCCGGTCCCGCCCCTCCACCAGGCCCCGCCCTCCCCTCCACCAGGCCCCGCCCCCGCCCGGTCCCTCCTGCCTGGGACCCACTTCGGAGATGAGAAGCTTCAGGAAGTTGGCCTTGTGCCGCAGAGGGTCGTGCACCAGGCCGTCACAGAAGGACACTACGCCGTGGGGGAAGTTGTGCTGAGCCAGCCACGCCACCACCCGCTGCTTCTGCATGTCGGGCCGGCCCGTTACATAGACGATGAGGTAGCCCAGGTCCTGCCAGTGCCTGAGTGCGAGGGCCAGGCGTGGGTGTCCCATGGCCACCCCATCTCCCTTCCTGGCCCCCCTCTCCCCACTTGCCGTCTCCCTGCCCAGCCAGCCCATGCTCAGGCCATTGAAAAGCACGTCTCTGATCAGACTCCAACAGCAGTGGCAACAAGGACGACTACGACGAAGGCCCACGTGTGGTGCCCAGGGCCTGTCCCACAGTCCCACAGATGCCCTCTGCAGCGGCTGTGACTGGTCTTGTGAGGACCCACCTCTCAGATGGGGGGATTGAATCCTCAACACCAAGAGGTTAAATGACGATCACACAGCTAGTAAGCGGTGGTGTAGGCTTCTCAAGCCCCAAGGTCCCTGCCACATGTTCCCTGCTCTGCCACCCCAGGCCCCCCGCACTGTGCCCCTCGGAGCCACTCACCGCACCACGTCCACGGCCCCAGCCCGCACTTTGGGGTCGCTGCCCATGATGGACACGCTGGCGGCAAAGGAGCCATCGATACTGAAGACCACAAACTCCGTGCCCTTGGGCAGCACGGTGATGTAGCTGTCGGCAAAGGTGTGGTCTCCCCTGGGGGTGGGGGCAGCGCATCAGAACCCACCAGAGCCCCTGCCTCCTCCCCCAGAGGAGCCCCCCTCGCCTGCACGCCTCGCCGAGGCCAGTACCTGACCACCATCTTGACGGGGTAGACGCCCACACCCAGGCGGTGCGTCTCGGGGATGGAGTAGGAGACCCGCCCGCTGCTGTTGGTCACAAGTGTGTCCAGGTACAGCCACTCGCCCGAGGGCGGCTGCATCATGATGTGCACGTCCACCTGGGAGCCCAGGCAGGCTGGTCACCAGCAGGCCTTGCCCTCCCCTCCCCACTTGCCACCCCCAGCCACAGGAAGCTGAGGCAGGGCCTCCTGCCGTTTCCGTGTCCTTACCTTCTCCCCAGTCAGGGTGACCATGTCCAGGGGCCCGTACATGAAGCGGCCCGTCAGAACCTGTGGGCCATCTTCGTTGGCAAGGGCGTCATTGATCCGGTGGTTGGCTGTCACGTTCTGGGAAGAGGAGGAGGAGGAGGAGAAGGCTGGGTCAGGGTGGGGAATGGAGGGGAGTAGGGAGGCTGGGATCTCCTGGAATCGGCTCAGGCCTCCCATGGGCCTGCGGCATGAGCACCAGCTTTAGGCCAGATGACTCAGGTTCAAGTCCAGCTGGGCCACCGAGCCATGTGGCCTGGGGAAATCAGGAGGCCTGGCTGCCTTTCCCTGTCTGTAAATGGGGGAGTAACCCCAGCCTCCAGACTCAGGAGGAACTCGTATTGTGCCGTGCACAATGTGTGCCCACACGTTTTTGGCCCAAACTTGCAAGGAAAATAAATCTTTTAATTTTTTAATTCAAAATTTTACTTGTTTATATTTAGGTACTTGTTTTTCATATTATAAAGGAATTTTAGTCTTTTAAAAAATATATTATGGAACAAGAAATTTTATGTAACAAATAATGATAAAACACAAGAATAGATATGTTACAAAACATTTTATGTGTAAAATTTTTTATATATAAACCCCCTCAATTATCATTCTAGCGTATTATTTTGCATACAGATATTGTTACTGGTTTCTAGAGTTACACTTTTAACTAATAAACATAAATAAAGGAATTTAAAGCATTTATATAGATACGGAATTAGTATTATCCATGTACAATGTACATACTTATTTTTCCCTCCCAAATTTGGGCAAAAATGTGTGCATTATCCACTGCAAAATACGGTAAATAAGACAGCACGTTTCCTGCGACTCAGTTTCCTCATCTGCAAAATGGGTCTTCTTGTAAGGAGTCAATAGGACAAGAGGCATGGGGCCTGGGCCCCCAGCGGGCCCCTCACCCGCAGCTTCACGTGAGTTCTCTTGCGCTGCCACTTCTCTCTCGGCTTTGATGGGGTGAACACCGAGACCTCCTTGCCGTCCAGCTCCAAGATGCTGGAATTGTCGTGTCTCATGACCTGGGTGAGGGGGGACAGAGGCAGGCCATTGGGCAGGTTCAAGCCTGGGCCTCCTTTCCTAGGAGGGAGAGGCCAGCAGCCCCAGGAGCTGGAAAGAGGATGCTCTGGGGGCCCAGGCTGTGGAGGGCATTCGTCAACCCACTACAGTTCACATCTGTCCCACGACTGCAAATACATTCACTCCTACTCAACTTCCCCAAGGGTTCCTCCATCCTGTTTGCTCTAGTCCAACTGGATCACAGGGTGGGGTCCCCCTCTGTCCCCCTCATCTATGAACTGGGGCTGCGTTGGCAGCGGTGTCACCCAGGGCCTGCCTGGCGGTGGCGCCCCAGGTACCTGTCTCAGCAGGAAGGAGACCACGTCCGTCGACTCCCAGTAGCTGGCGTGGAAGAGGTGTGGCAGGGCCACGGTGGGGAAGGCGGTCAGGGCGTCGGGGCAGTACAGGGCGTAGTCAATCCTCTTCTGGCCCCACCACTTTGCAGCAACTGCCAGGAGGAGGGGCCGTGACTGGGCTGGGACCCCCGGGGGTTACCTGGCCCCTCAGGCCAGCTCAACCCAACGACGAGACCCTCTTCCAACTAGGGAAATGGGCAGCAGTGAAAGCGAGTGTCCTCCTCCCAGGCTGGGTGACAGAAGGGAGCGGGGTGAAGGCACAGGAGGCCGGGACTGGGGTGGGGGGGTGGGGAAGCAGCCAGAGCACTGGCGGGCAGGCCTTCAGCGGGAGGATGGGCAGTTAAGCGGGGAGAAGACAAGCCGGGTGGGAGGCAGGACTCGCTGTCTCTGGTCTTGTCGCTGACGCCATGTCCTGAACCCCCGCCCCCCCCCAATGCCCTAATGCGGTCTCTCCTGGCCCCCAGTCCTCAAGGCTGTGCAAGGCTTCACGGGGGTAGCGTCACAATTTCTGAACCCCAAGGCCAGGCCCCTCAGCACCTGGGAGCCCGACGACCACCCTAGCCGGAGATGAGGCTTGGCAGTTCCTCCCCAGCGGCCATGCACAGGAGACACTGGGTAAAAGGTGCCTCCTGCCTCGGCAGGGGGCCCGCCTGACCCACGACCCCCCTGAATCCCAGCCACCTCCAGCCGTTCCTGCCTCCTCCCCGGAAGTCCGAGTGCTCCCCGCCCAGCTCCTGGCTCCCCAGCTGGGCCTCAGCGGGGCCAGTGAGCAGGAGCTGCGGTGAGATGGGCCTGGAAATGGCGAGTGACCCCGGTGAGCAGGGCAAGCGAGTGTGGGTGGAGGGCACATGATGCCCGGTACCTTCTCTGATGTCCAAGCTGGGGAGGCGGGGGGCCCTCTCCAGGCTGGGATTCGCCTGCCTGGCCTGTGGGTGGGGGCCCGGGGTGGTGGGGACTGGGGGGGGCAGGGCGAGCAGGGACAGGCGCCTGACGCTGGGGGTGGAGCTGAGTGGAGCTGGGGCCTCTGGGAACAAGAACAGCAGGAAAGGCCTCAGGCGTGCTGGGGCCACCGCGCTGCCCCTGCGGGCCAGGTCGGAGCTGGGCAGGGGGCCAGGTCCCCTCAGCCCTCCTCACGGGGCCCCACACCAGCCTCAGCCTCAGCCCCAGCCCCAGCACTGCCCACGCTGAGGCAGCCTGAGGACAGGCCACGTGGGCAGCAGGTGGGGTGGGGGGCACTGAGGAGAGTGACCCGGACTCCACCCAGCTGCGGAGAACTGTGAGATGGGCAGGAGGCCCGGAGTGAAGGCAGCCATGGTCCTCTGCCTCCTGGGGCGGCCACAGTGAGACCACCCATCTAGCTTGTCCAGAGCCAGCCCCCCAACTTTCTGGGAGGGTGCTGCCAATCACACATCACCCCTTCTAACACTCCTGCCCCCCAGAACACCTGGTGGACATGCGGGGCCGGGTCACTCTTCGTTGAGGCATCCTGGGCACGGCACGGTGCTGAACAGCATCTCTGGTCTCTATCCACCAGGTGCCAGTTGCGCCCCCTCCCCAGCTGTGTTCAGACATTGCCAGCTGGTCCCTGGGGGGCATGCTGGCCCCTGCTGTGACAGAGGGGCACCACTGCACTCACTCTGGGCAATGCTGGACGCCGTGTAGCTCTCGGCCATGCCCGACACCTGGCTGGCGATGCTGATCTCGCTGGCTCGGCGGAAACCTCGGGCGCTGGGGGCCGTGCCAGGTGAGGACGGGGCGACTTGCTCTTGGAAGACTGTGCTGTGGGTCTGGAGCGCATCTGCTGCAGGTTGCAGGGACCAGAGACCCAGGGGTAAGAGAGGTCCCGTCCAGCTCAGCCCCCCAGCCCCTGAGCAGAGGGGCAGGGGAAGGGCCCAGCATGCCCCGGGGCTGGGGGCCAGAGTGGTGGCTGTGCCAGGCCAGGCTGACACCTCCAGCAGCAGATGAGCATGGCATCTGACAGAGCTGGCAGTGAGGATGCATCCAAGTGTGCCAGGGCCTGCCTGCTCAAGGCCGAGAGGTCAGGGCACAGAGCTGAGATGGAAGAAGGGAGGGCAGGGACGGACAAAGGACTGACAGACACAGCGGGCAAGGAGGCAACGCGGCCAGCACCTCTTCCCTGCATCCCGGCCGCCCTTCTTACCCCCTAAACTGCTCCTGATCTAAGTCTCCTGATCTAGTCTAGTCTGGCCTTGGCTTCTAGGGCCCAGCCCAGGCCAGCCTCACCCACAGCCGATGGCAGCCAGGTGTGAGGGGTGCTAACAATAGAGGTCTGGGCAACTCCTTGGGGGTGCCCTACACTGAGGTCTCACACGTAAGTCACACTGACAGAGGCAGGTGCAGGGAGGCTCGAGCCAGGCTCACCTGGGCGGGGGCTGAGGGCAGGGCGGAGTGGGGAGACTAGAGCTCCGCTGGAGGACCCACGTCTAGACGGGGTGCAGGAGGGACGAGGTGGGACCCTGAGCTCCAACCCCTAGCCAGGACTGAAGCCTTCTCCTCGGGGAGCAGGTGGGTCCTGCGGGGCTCAAGGCCTCGCCCCATTTCCTGGCTGCCCCGCCCAGAACCCTGGACAAAGTGCTCCCCTTTCTAGGGTCCTGGGCCCCGTTCACTTTGGGTCCCCTCCTGGCTCTGCCCCAGTGTGCAGAGCTGGGCACCAGGCCCTGCTCCCCAGGATCTGTCCTGCTGGGTCTCCCTTCCTCGGCAGCTGGGTCCACAAACCCCAGGTGGCCAAGGAGAGCATAGGGGTGGGGTCCCTGAGGAGCAGCGGTTAGCCAGCGAAGCAGGCGGCACCACGGGCAGGGAGTTACACACACTCAGCACAGCCCGGGCTCGGCCGGGGGCCGTCTTGCCAGGTGAGCGCGGGAACTGGGATGCTGGTCTCCAGGAAGCCATCCCCGGGCGGGAGAGGGGCCAGGGGGCCGCCCTCCAGGACCAGCTCGGGGTTTCTCTGCACGGTCTCGACTGGAGGCAGACGGGGAGAGAACAGAGAGGACAAGAACGGACACTCGTGTGGGCAGTCTGGACAGGCTCGGACACAAGACACGCAGGGCTCCTTAAGGACCAGGACGGGACGAGACACTGGGGGACACACGCTGGGGTGGGCGGGACGGGGCTGCTCCCCGGGACGGCCGGAGGGGTTGTCCAGAAGCCTTCACACTCGCTCCCCGCCCAGACCCACTCCGTGGCCCCCGTCAT